>JAVJIF010011678.1:0-136969 GCA_038442645.1 Agave tequilana | reverse complement strand
CAGAGGGAGAGAGAGCAGAGAGAATGAAATATCTAGGGAGAGAGGGCAGAGAGAGATAATTGCTAAAATATTGGCTGGATAATATTATCAAAATTCAAAAGATAATTGCTAAAAATTATCATGCTTGTTATCATACTTGTTATAATTCAATTATCATACTTGTTATAGTTTGTTATGTGTTATGTTTGCGAACTTATTTTGAAATTTGTTATGCTTGTAAACTTATTATAACTAGTGAATGTGAAAAATTATTGTGATACTTGCTAAAAATTGTTATGAGACTTGCTAATGTGTTATATATTATTTTAATTTTTTTAGATTTCTTAAATTATTTTTCTATTTATAAAATTCTTAAATATAGAATATACAGTTATTTTTATTAATAAGTATTAAATCGTGTAACCTACGTTATGTGTTACGTTATAACCCATATTAACATAACAAAGGAAAAATGTTATCATTACGTTATCGTTATTTTAAACATTGATCACACCATCAACCAGACTATATTAATTAAAGAGGAAGGAGAAATTCAAAGAAAAGGAATCATCCAAAACAGAATTTGAGAGTGAGCAAGCTGGAATTTGTTCCATCTACTCACTTGAACTTGAGAAGACATGGTTACCAAGTTCCCAATGACCAATGTTTTAAATCCTAAAATTAGTGTACAATCAATTCTTTCAATTACTATCTTGCTCTAATATTGAAAAATTTGTTACTCTAAAACCCACAAGAATGACATTCCATCTGTAATCACGCTTTCTCTTCCAATTGTTCTAAATCCCATGAATCTAGTTCTACTAATTATATTCCAAACATTGAACACTATTCCAGAGGAATTTCAATAAACTGCTTAGCTGAAGAGTGCCAAAATAAAAGGACAAGTCTCCAAATATTCCTAACCAAACTACTATAGTAGATTCTAAGACTTCTATGTCTACAAAACAACCATAAGCAAACCTAAATATCTAAATTCACAGATTTAAAGATCTGTAAGCTAAGAAATGAATTTGAATTTTCTATTCCTCTTGTGACTATTAATTACACAAGCAAAAAAGAAAAGAAGACTAGAATATACCAATTATATTGGTTCAATTTAGACCTTAACCACTTCAAACAAAGACTAAACATTGTGAACCATGGATAAAGAACAGTTCACATGGCTCCTAGTGATACCAACTTATAAGGTGAAATCACATTGTACATTACTTATCGCTGTTATGCCAACGGTGTGGCTGTTTACACCAAACATGCAGTAAATATTGGGAGACACTTATAAGTCTTTTAAAGGGCACTGAAATAACATATATTCACCAGGGATAAAAAGGACACTTCGAACTAAGTCCTGCATTCATTCCAAGCACATGCAGGTCACAGTACTTGACAGGGACATATCACACGTGCCCAGAGCCTTGTCTACTTAGAAAACTAAAAAATTGTGTAAGTGTTGGTTGTAACAATTCAAAAAATAACTGGGGCGCAGCTTAGACAAATATAATAAATACCCTGTGATATTGGCCCACATCTCTAACATGCATGAACAATGTTCATTAGGAAAAAGAAAATAAGTGGAACTGCATAAAGTAACCTGTAGTCTATTAAACTAACAGCAATGCACACTTTCAGCAGCCAAAAGGGGTGTCTGGGACGCATCACATTGATGTGATAAATAATAGGGTGGACCGTGGAGCATGTATTTTTTGCCAAATGCTCTTTTCTTGAGTGTTGAATTGGTTGGGAGGTGTTCAAGGCATTACTATGCCTAATACAACTTGTATGCCTTGTAGGTAAGCTGGCAGCGGGTTTCTTGACACAAGGAATGGATGTAGAAAATTAACCAAGGAGGAAAAAGATTCAGCATGGCTGCTAGAACCTGAGTTAAAAGTAGTGTTCTTTGAAGATAATCGGAATGATAATCTTGCAGCCGGATATGGAAGTTGATTCCATTTAAGAGAACTTAATAGGGTCATCATTTTTTGATGGAGTATGCTTGTATTGTTTAGGACATAGTTGTACTTTGTTGGGTATACTTGTACTTTGTGGGGCTTACTTGTAATTTCTTGGGGGTAATACTTCTAACATTGTGTATGTTCAAGATAACTAATAGATGTCTATAAAGATGAAGCCCTCTAAATTGTGTTCAAAAGTTTTATTGTTAGATGTCACTTTTTATTTTCTATTATATTATATACATGGTTTCAAATATCGGCCGATTCCGATACGTATGGCGACCCGATATGATATTAACCTAATAATATCAGCCGATATCGGGGCCGATAGTGTCGATATTTCTGATATTTGATGCCCTATATGGCCGATACTGATGCCGATACCGATTCCGAGATTTTAAACCATGATTATATATATATAGCAGCATCTCGTACACACAGTTTTATAAATTTTCTGTGTCTTGTCTCCATTTTGTGTCCATGACTGTCTCTGCTTCATAGATTCATCTCCAAGAGAATCGAATGAATTACCATCAGGGCTGACTAGTTTTGCGTGCATGATGAGTAGATCCCAAAGTTTTTCTTTATTTTCATTTACGCCAAACGTTCACCATAAGTTTTCATGATAAGTCCAAACTTCCTAAGATTAGAGGAGAAAACCTTTGAGACATTATGGACTAGAAATAATATACTTCCATTATGAGTACATGGGTGCGACAATTACAGATCAATCATCAATAGCAGTAAGGCATCTGTGCTCATTGGTTCATAGCATGGTTTGAGTAATCGACCGATTCGTATCGGAATCGGCCAGGACCGAGGCAAAATCGGGCTTAGATAATTGAATTCAGGGAAAACGTGATGGAATCGCTTGAATGAAAACAGAATCGATCTCTGCCAATTCATTCTGATTCCGACCCGACCCATCACCAGCGAGCGAAAATTTGAAGGGGAAAAGGAAAAAAAAAACATGTTCATAGAGGGGAAAATCTGAAACAAAAAAAATATTGTTGCTTGTTCCTTTCCGATCGTGAGATCTCGCAGAGGAAGAGGTCGCAGAGGAAGAGGATCACGCGCGGGCTCGAAGGATGGCAAGAAATAATCGCGAGGGGTTCTATGTCTAATCGGTTGCTGCATGAGAGAGAAAGAGAGGAGGGTCCGTTTGGGTGTTGCATGCGAGAAAGAAAGGAAAGAAAAGGCTTTGAGAGGTTGGTTAGTTATATGATTTATATCCACTTTTACTTTATTTGAGCTAAAGCCCATGTTATTCGGGTTGCTACTTGATTTTTTTTTAGATAATAATTAGCTTGTTTTGGGCTAAAGCCCACGTTGCAGAAGGCTAGTATGAAGTTTTTTTTTGAGATAACAATAATTAATTAGATGTTAATTTAGTTTGTAAGATTAATTATGTGTTAGATTGTTAGATTGCGTTTAAAATTATCAATAGTTTTCTTCAAATGTGATTCAAATTTCATCATTTATTCTCAAAAAATGTCAAAATGCTTCTAATTATCAATAGTTTTTTAACATATTTAATTATATAATTTTTTTTGACCAATTGTCATATAACCTGGACGAAATGACCAATACGGCCGATATGGTTGATTCCGACACCACGAACTATCGGTTGTCGGCCGATTCCGATACCGATTCTGAAATCTCGAACCATGGTTCATAGCCCTTTAACAAATATATACTACCTCAAATTAGTGGTTTCATATATAATTTGCCAATCTAATATGATAACTCCCTCAATGGAATATTTCCTCCTAATAACCACTATTGCTACTTTTCCAAATTAAGATGATAATGAGCTTCCTAACTATAAGACTCATTTTTATCATGTATAAAAGAGTCAAATCACTTTCTAGGTAACATAAACTGGTCCCTATTTGGCTGGGAATTAACCTTCAATTCAATAGGATAAATTTGGGTTAAGAGTTAAAGGTAGAAAACATTGCGGAAATTATCTGATCATATTATAATCTGAAGCCATATAAACGGCTAGGGCTAAATGGCTATAATTGAGGTATCAACAAGCTAAAGATTTAAGTTCAACAGAAGATAATGCACAAGATATTAGCAAGCAAGCTTTGGTACTAGGACTCAAAAAATAAATATTTGGGATGGAATAATATAAGGTTCTCAAGAAAGTTTGGCCAAAAAGAGGATCATGAAGATTAGGTGGACCAACAAATATATGCATTAAAAGAAAGCTTACAAATACTTAGGATGTTCAAGGATATTAATCAGAACTGAAGAGATATTTTTATATGCACAGAAAAGATTTTAATAATAATTTTTAACAATGGAAGTACTTAATGAGAAAATGATACATTTCAAATACAGCTGGATAAAGTGAGATGTATAAATATAGCTTTCACCAGATCTGCTGTAAAGACTTCGTCATATAGATAAAAATGTTGAACAATGGAAAGATCAGGAATAGAAAAAAGGATGTAGAGACAAAACAATGCCATACGGGAAACATGATGAGGTACGTGAAGATGCTTTGAAGTGTTATTAAACATAGAAAATTAAAAAATATAAACCTATCAGTTAAATACCGTGCAGCATAACATATAGCATAACATATAGTTTTATAGTGAGATAATATTAGAAATGTGCTAAAACAAGGTTATAAAGCTCGAGATGGTCTAGAGACGTGCAGCAAGTAAAACCGATGGGAGTGCCAAAAGGAAGAGGGTGGGGGACTTAATGCAAGGTCAGCTTTGCATTCCAGAAAACTTGAGGCAAGAGATGAGTAGAAATCAGCAGGGTAGCAATAAACAGACATGAAAAAGCTTTTATGACAATATGTTGACATTTGGAATATCTAATGTTGCAGTAACTATTTTTAAAAGGTAGTGTCATATTGATAGAGGATGACAGCATTACTGGAAAGATCAAACAGGACCCTTCCAGTACCCTGTTTAAATATCGGCCGATTCGGCCGAGATATCGTCCGATATCTCCTTTTTTGCCTGCTGCCAATACGATATGGGGAAATCGTTCGCCATACCATTTGCAGCAAAAAACGGCCGATATTTGAAATATCGGCCGATAAATCGCCCGATATATCACCCGATATGAAATAACTTATTTATTGCACAACTGCGTGCAAATGTACATTGTTTTTTTACTGTCTTTGCAAGCATATTACATCATTTTTATTGGGTAGATGATATGTATGGCTCTAAATCAACTTCTAATTACCAATATTTCATTATATATAGTGTCTGATATGAACGCCCAATATGCGCGCATATCCCCGATATCTCCCCCAATATCCGATATGAAAAACCCCCATACGATACGATTCTAATATCCGATATTTAGAACCTTGTTCCAGTATCTTTCAAGCATCTATTCCAGTGAAAAGAGGTGTAAATACATTGAAATTTGAACTTACTAAAGCTTTGGATGCATCATGGGAAGCCAATGCAATATCCAGTGAGAGAAGGCAGACATGAAGAGCTGTTGTCTGTAAAAGAACAGGGGTGTATAAGAGAAAATAGATTAAAAAGCTTACAGCTGCAACTAAACAAAAACTATTCGTGCAGAATACCTCATCTATGGGATCTATATTTTGATACAAGGATTCCAAAATCGATAATGCATGTGTGTACTCATGGAGATGATAAAGTACAATTGCCTGCAGAAGCACCATATTGATCAACAAAGATGTCGATACCCAACTGAGCTAAAAGTTCTCTTCATGCACAGTGCGCGAGATTTAAAAGAATCGCATTACAGAAACATACAGTGTTCAGTGTGATGATAGAAGTGTCAAACGCGTCTGCATATGCAACACTGCTGGTATCTGTAACAGTTAACTGACGCAGATTGGTATTACTCCCTTTAGATCCAGAGATATTGTTACCGAGATTGCTGGCACTGTCCACTTGCTCACCTGATGAATGAGCAAGTTCTTCGCTTCTCTTCTGTGTTATCATTAACATCCAAAAGCATAATTAGCATCTTTACAAAACCAACAAACAATGAACTAACATCATTGCAGAACATATCAACCACGAATGTTAACAGAGTGACATGAAATGCAGGATCAACCAACAAGAAACTACAGCTCTCTCCATGCATAATGGAATACTTTCAAAATTGCAAAAGCAACATGACGCATTCATATTTATTGATTCTCTGAAACAAAGAGATGGAATAAGTAAATTGATCTGTAATGCACCCATGCAAATCTAATTGCACTTGGGGAACACATTTAAGTAGAAAATGATACTGGTACTATACTACCATTTTTATACAGAAGAAATAGATTTCTGCACTGCATCCAAGAAAGGTCCAGAAAGCAAAATTGTAATCAGTAAAAAACGTGATATAACAATAATGTGAAAGGGGGGATCATCTGGGTAGTGATGCACTGTGATCAGTCTCACCCGGACGCAGGACACAGGTACAAGTTTCTCGGTGTCCTTAAGTGTCAACACAGCAAATTTCAAGAAGTAGGATGCACTAACATAGACACATATACAGACAAACATATATACCGGTCCATATTTCGCGGAGCAATTGGCTCACTTTGACATTAGGTGTTTACATATCATGACATAATTTAAGAAAAGCATGGCTCACGCTTACGTGACTCCGAGAATTTAAAAACATAACACTTTTTGTCCGTATATGTGGATCTTTTCCAGATAAGAAGACACTGTTTTAATCCCTCACCTTCTTCTAGTGCAATCATTTTTTCCCTTCTTTTACATAAGCTGGTCATGTTGAGGGACATCGGTGTCCAAATGGCATGTTGTGTCACCGTGCCCAACATGGCAAAATTTTGTAAAGGGTCAGAATAACACTGATTGTTATGCATGACTGTATGGTTGTAAAATAAGGGATTCTTAGTTGCAGTAACAAGCGCATATAGCATGATCCAAAGCTTTGGAATAACTACAACATGACTTGAGATCATGCACAAGGCAACTCAACCAGAAGCATGCGATTATAATAATACTGACTTAATGGATTCTCAGGGAAATGGCTTCATAAGAGATGAGACAGTATCAGATAGTTCAAACTGGTCAAGGAGGGTTACAGCTGAGGACGGACTTGTCTAGGTGCAAACTTCAGAAGAAACCTAAGGTTCCAAATTATAGAACCAGATATCAAAACTTCTGATGATGGTGACCAAAATATAGTATCAAGAATTTAACACCTTCAATGTGTTCAGCCAGTGTCTATAGACTCTATACTCTCAAAGACATACAAATGTCTAAATACACCTTCTACCTATCAGGATAGAATGACAGTATTGATGAGTGATAGTGGAGTGAACATGGATTCTCAATTGAAATGTATTGATAATAATTCGCTAGCAAATTTAAGAGATCAGGTAAAGCCACTGAATAAGAGAGCAGTTTGGAAAAACACCAGAAATTAGAAAACACAGAGAAATCTATATGTTCAAATGCATAGGCTCCTTATAAAGTGCAATATGGTTGACGTTTTAATGAAATAAGAAGGTAGTTCAAACAATATACGTTTCCTTCGGAGTAGACTGTGGACAAGTGTTAGGTCAAAAGCAATCATTGAATAGAAACGAATGCCATAACATCTTCCACAACATAAGAGTGAATATATGATCATCCATTCTTTTTTATCATCTGCTGATATTCATAATGTGGTATTAACCACCGGGCAAAACTAAAATAGACAATACCAATTATGTGAGGGACCCAATCGCTCCAGCCCTTCTGCAACTTACAAAGCTTGCGCCTGTGACTGACTTTCAAAAAGTGTTGATATGGACTCTTTACTCACTTTGTCAAGGACCAAAAGTACTCTCAATTCTATTTTAGTCACTATAGTCAAAAACAGTTTCAAATGCAAATTATACCTGATATGCAAGTTTGAGATATGACAAGTCACAAGCTCAAGCAGAACAAACATAGCAGGTCAGGCCACGTAACTTTCTAGATTCAGAAACTGTCGAGTCTAAGTCTAGTGAGTTTGGGCCAAGGTCTGAACAACCAAGTGAGACCAAATCACAGTAATATCACAACCCCACTTTACTTCTATAATAATGATTGGATGATCGGGAAAAACACTTCTAAGAATATTTGATCTTAGTATTTAGCTTGCTTGATGAAGTTTTACTCGCTTTACACCTAAGAAGTACAGACACGGATATAGGACACGGGTGTGACACGATATGGACATGGTGATGCGGCTAATTTTCAAAAATTAACACAGAAGTATGGCATGGGCATGGCTAAAGATTTGTGCATATATATTTTCTGTCTGTACGCACAATAAAAGATGCATCAATATGAATATAATAATACAAAATACAAATATAAATATGGTGCCAGAGCAAGAATACATCATGGGTGATGGGTCGGTAATAATAAAATTATACTTGTGTCTGCATTAGTGTTCATTAACCATAACATAAATTTGGAAGGCTATAACCATAAAAAAAAAAAAGAACATTTCCTAAGACCAAGGTTTGAAATATTGCCTGATAGCGATATTCCTAATATGAACCGATATGACGAGACAAAATGGCTAATGAACATCTGATATTACCAATTCCAATACCAAAAATCTATAGCTAATATTGATACTGAGATTTCAAACCATGTCTTAGGCATTACAAATTATTTTTTCTGTTATATAAATTAATAATTACATCAACAATCATATTCTTTGTTAAGAACCTCTGATTAAGAACCTAGACAAATTATATAAGTCCAAAGTCCAAACCATTTATAACTAATAGAATTGTAAACCTATCATTCAAACATTAGATTAATTTTTAAATTTCAAGTCCTAGACACATCTATAATATGTTTCAGATATGTCGAGGATATGTTGCAAATTCTAGGATACATCAAGGAGTATCCATCAGATATCAGGCATCAGAGTATCCAAATATCAAATAGGTGTCTGACACGAGTGTATCCCCCTCGTTAAAGTATTTGTGCACATAACGTTACAAAAAATGAGGACATGGTACAAACCATTTGATAAGGCTTGCTAGGCTAGGCCTGCGCAACCTAAAGATGAATGTATTTGTGTTAGGTTTTTGTAACTTTTGGTCTAGCCTAGCTTGTCGTCAGGTTGAGCCTAGGTTGATCCTTAACCCAACCCAGACTCAACACATCTCACGCCATTTACACAAATGCACACAGGCATACACTTTTTCTTGTGGATTGGTTCCTTGAGTTAAATGCAAGTTTACCAAGTTGACAATCGTTCATCAAAACTTCATCAATGTTTACCATGAATTCTTGGCCATAGTGGTTAGATATAATGGCTTGTGAAATTTCACTAAATATGTTTGAGAAATTTGATCTTTTTTATCCATGCATTAGTGTTCTATAGACAAAAATGTCATCCCAACATGGGGCTAGATGTGTGTGCTTGTTTTTTTTTCTAATCTTGCTTACTAAATTTGATAAGCGTAGGGAAGAGCTAATGGTAAAAACCTAATTACAAAAAGGATATGCGAACTATCAATTTTAAAGTTATTTGGGCGCTATACAACCCAAGCCCAATCCAAGTTAATTCTCGGGTTGGGTTGAATTTGGTTAGGATGCCAGAGTCACGGAGGTCAGTTTCAGTCCTTTGCCTCATACTAATGTGGGCTAAGACCTGAGTATATCTCATTCCATATGACTTATAGTACTCAAACCACAGTCCGAGATGACTACGTGGAAAGGAGATTGTGTCAACCTGTTTTCACATCAGCCTTCCTAACTCAGGCCTTCTCTCTACCACATGTAGTTCTAAAGAAGAAAAAATTACGCCCAAACCATGGTCAAGCCAATTGCAAAACCTAATTATGTGAAAGTTATGATAACCATTAGGACCAAGTGAATTGACAGCCTCAATCTGTTTCTAAATCAGGCCTTTAACGAAACACCCAGTCACCCACCTCACCCATGCATGTTTCTAAACCATAACCTATGAGGCGTGGATATGGATATGGGATATTGGTATGACACGATATGAACATGGGGATACGGTTAGATTTTAAAAACTAGGACACGGCTACACCATGGATACAACAAAAATTATATGTATGTGTTTTTGTGTGTTCATATACATAGATACACAGCTAATACAACACAAATATAGATATAGGATAAAAATATGCTATAGTATATGTATAAATATACAATAATGATTAAATTATACTTGTTTGTGTGCCTTAATATTCATTATTTATAACATGAATTTTTATAGATACGACAATTAAAGGACACAATAAAATGTTCTAGAATATTTTCGAGTCATATAAATCAATAATCATGTGAATGATTTTTATCGAGAAACTAGACAAGTTATATAAATGCAATGCACCTACAAGTAATAAGATCATATAGTTTTCATTCAAAATTAGATTTCTTTTTGTTTAATTTAGTGTCCATTGTTGCGTCAAGGATATGTCTCCTATACATTTAGAATAGGTTGCAAATTTTTGAAGATGGTGGAGTATCCGATACGTATCGGTCAAGTATCAGACAAGTATCGGAGTGTCCAAGTGACGGAAAAGTATCTGATACAGGTATGTCTCCTTCGGGAAGTATTTATGCCACAGAGACCATAACAAATCAGACTCGTGATAGGTTCGAGATCATTCCCCATTCCTAGCTATGTACATGTTATAACCATGATTCTTAGTCACTGTAACTTCTCTCTTAGAAATGGGATAGGTTATGGAACACCTGGTTGTATGGAAAGACTGTCTAAAATTTATAACCAGATATCAACCTAATATCAGTCACCTAAATCTACGCTGGTGGCTAAATTTTGGCCCAGAAAATATGAGAACGAGGGAGGCCTTTCATCAATCCAGGAATGGCAATTAACAGGTAAATCATTGGTTGGTCATTGGTCATGCACTAAAAATCATGCCAACCAATCCTCCAAAATTCTCATAAACTACACAAATGTATAGAACAAGAGAAAGGTGACGAGTTTGCCTTGGGAATTGAACAGTAACCTAAGGCACAAGATACAGCCAAAAATCCAGAAAAACAAATGTCTGTACTTCTTATGTTCCTAGGGAACTTAAGAAGACACTTCGAAGAGCTCAGGTCAAAAGCTCTCTCCTCCAAATTGGCCAGATAAACAAAGTTAGACAAGGAAAATCTAGAAACCTCTGTGTTTGTTAGAAATGTTGTATATTTACAGAAGTTCATTCCTCTCTATTCCTCCTCGAGACTGAATTCATCTATTACCATTTGGTGGAATATCCATTTAAAAATCTCAAAATAATAGTTTTCGTCCAAAAAACTCACAGCCTTCAATAGATGCTATCACAAATGCAACACTCTGCAAAGTGCAAACCATATGCAAGAGATTCATGGAGTAAACAGTTCACGACAAAGAGCAGATAGGCATCAGTACTTAATATGAAGTGAAGAACCTAGTCCTCATTAGAATATATGCCAAATGATGTTCATATTGTACCTTCAGCCAGCTAAACTAGAAGAGAGCAGGTGGAAACAAGGTTCTAGACTAGTATACTTGAGATGCACGATATTCAGCACATCATCCTGCATCATCAATGTGGCTGACATGAAAGCTTAAACCATACATCCCAAATATGAGTATAAAATCACACCTACCAAAAAGCAAGCTAAGCACAAGAGAAGCAAATTCCAAAATGGACAAGTCCATACACACAGTGGACTAAAAAACTGTTGGTCAAATGGAATTACAAGCCTTACTAGTAACTAGGAGAATACGTAAATAGCAATTGTAGACTTGAAACTCTACCTTGTATGAAAATTGCAGAGCATACAATCCTTCAAGGACAGTCGAAAAGTCTGTGGAGTTTAGCATAGCTCCAAAAGAAGAAGAGGGGAGCTCTTTTGGATAATGGCAAGAAGAATTACAAAAAAAAATGATAACTTTTTGGCACATGATATCTAGCTCCCACTGTTGACCACAAGGCTTGCAATCTAAGAGGTACATCAAAAGATTTTGTTACAAGAATCAAGATTAGTTGTGAAACATTTGCAAGATCCTTGAAGGCCTCCAAAAGGGGGATGTAGTCTCTCTTCAATGTTGTGTGCGGTAGAAATACATCGATAGCATTACTTCTAACTCCATAAAATCATTCAACATACTATGAGATTCAGGTGTCTGTAGAGTAAATGCAAAATGCTCAAAGGGGTCAAGAGCTTGATACCATAAAGCTTGTTAACGCTTTCTTCTCCTTTTTTTTAAAAATTTTTTAATTTTTTTTAGGGGGGTTGATTTTATATGACAGACATTCAACTAAACATGCTTTATGGGTATGTCCAATAGAAGGATTGGAACTGAAATGAGAATGCCAAGATGGATGAGTACCCACATGCTACAAGCTAGGACTAGAAATCAGCTCATCCATAAGTTAGAGATAACTTCATTTGATGATAAAATGATGGAGGATCACCTCGAGATGGCCTGAACATGTGCAATGGAAATCAAGGGGTGCACGAGTTGCGGGGAGGAGTGATAGGATCATAGTCAAGTAGCTCCTAAGGATACGGGTAGACCTAATGGACATGGACTGAGGTAATAAAAAAATAGTACTTGATAGCATAACCGGGTGAATGGCCCTTAACAAAGCTAAATGAAGGAAAAGAATTCATTTGGCCAACCAAAATTGGAATAAAAGGTTTGTTGTTGTTGAGTTGTGCCTTCACTTGCAATTTCCATAGTTATGACTACAAAGTCCAAACACCTATCTTTTTAAAAATATAGGGGAATTCCTTCACATAATCACATTATGGTGAAACATCTTATTAGCAATCTGCTCTCGTATTTTTCTTTCCGCACTTTCGTTGTTACTTCTGTATTTCCCCGTTCGCTTTATTGTGAAATTAAAATTAATGTTCTTAGAGTGCTTTGATGTTGTTACTGGAGAATAAAGCACTCAAGATAATTTTATTAGGCAGTTTCAACTTATCCAAGATCAGATGTATTTAAACAGAAACTGTTCTTTGCAAAATAAGGGCAAAAAACATGCAATCTACTGACCAAGAAAGTTCTTGCCATTCTTCAGCAAAATGCAATCTATTTATTTTATTCCCTAAAAGAAAAGGTCCTTTTCTGAATCCATTGAATTTAATTTTTTTACAAAAGCACTTATTTGCTTAAAAGCTATGAAAACACTTTTTAAAAGCAACACCAAACACATCCTAAATAGAGATGATGATTTAAGACTCTCAAGGTCAATCAATAAATATCTATGGGTGACAATTACTATAGTGAAATAAATATAAGAGAAATACAATGATGTAAATCACATATTTATTAAAATTTTGGTGAAATCATGTCAAATGAAATTAAAGATTCGGTAGAAGATCCATGTCTCTGCTAGAAAGCTCTTCCAGAAAACTGTTCCAATGCCAATGAGAATGAAAAAAATGCTCCTCGGTAAATAACTTGGTCAGATGTATTTCTACATTTATCTAATTTCCGGAACTTATAAGAACCAACTCTATGAGTCTAACAGGCTGAGGTGTCTCTCAAAAGGGGCCTAGGATCCACCAATACCCAACCCCACTCCTATCTCCAACCCCCCCCCCCCCACCCCCACAAAAAAAACAAAAAAAAACACACACACACACACGTGTGTGCCCATGCACAGACAACCAAAGAAAAACTTTCTTTTAAATAGACAAAAAGACGTGTGTTTCATGTGAGAATGCATGATTGCATGTCTCACTTACATGTGTTACTGTGTTCAAATGATGAGCTAAGATCAAGCTAAAAAATTATAGTTCTTGCTTTCTTTCTATACCTTTTTTATCATGTTTTATTCATAAAAACTGTAAAAAAAAGTGTACGCTCGTCCATAGTCATGTGCCTAGAACAAAAGACTCCAAGATTTTAAAAAATGCCTCAACTTATCTTAAGAATGCTTCAAAATCTTCCATCAAACAGAAAGTTGGTAGTCAAAACAAGATAACCATCATGAGGGGAAAAAAATATATAAAAACAGTTATCCAACCCATAGCAACAAGTGCAAGGAGTGATAAATAGTGCAACTTACCTTGACCTTATTAAGCACATCAAGAAGTTTCCTCGGATCAGAACAACCATCCCGGAAGTATTCAGCTACGGCAATGTTATGAAGAACCTAAACAGATACAACATGTAATCAATCTACAGCATCCAAGCCTCGCAATGTGACCAACATAATCATTTATTTCAGACAGCTCCATATCACATGCAAGCGAGTATTCACAAGTAAGTTGGTGAAGAAAAAAAAAAAGAACATTTTTGTTCCAAAATTGATAAGTTCATGTGATCCTAAGCATCATTGCATAGTTACTTCAGTTGTCTGTCAGATCTTCAACAGCAATCAAATTTAGATGAGAGATTTTTAAGGAGAAGTCGTCGCACCCTTTCAGTATGGTTCGATTAGGGCTTGAAAACTCGAGCTATATTAGACTGGTTATCCTAGTCATTTGCTTTTAATTGTAATTTTTGTTATTTATTTCTGGTAATTTATTTTGGTCTCATATCGATTGTGATGGGATTTCTCCGTTGATCTAGGTCTATTTAAGGCCAAAACTTGTATTGAATTTCTCAGTTTTGGATGAATTAAAATTGCTTTGAAAAGCTGTAGCCAGTGTGCTTGGGTGAGAAACCCTAGGGAGGGAATCCCAATTGTGTTGGGTCCGCATCATCTTAGTATCAGACCCTCGGTGGAAACAAGGAAAAGGACCTCAATTTAATCAGTCCTAAAGAAATTGTAAAAGAAGTGATTATGGGACACAAATCATCATTTTTGTTGCTCAAGAAGTCGTGAAATAATCTCATGAGATAATTCTTCCTGCAGTGGCCCTTATTATCACAGATTTTGTTGATGTGTTTTCAAAGATCTTCCGGATTAATTGTCACCGATGCGGAACATTCAACATGCTATTGATTTAGCACCGGGAACTACTCTGCCCAACTTGTCGCTCTATCGGATGAACCCAATGGAACATGCCGAATTACAAAGGCAAGTTGAAGAGTTGCTAAGTAGAAATTCAGACGAGAAAGTTTGAGCCCTTGCGCGGTCCTTGCACTATTGATGCCAAAGAAAATGGAACATAGTGAATGTGTGTGGATAGCCATGCTATCAACAAAATAACGGTAAAATACCGTTTTTCAATTTCCAAGCTAGATTATATGCTTGACATGATGTCCGATGCCACTATCTTTTCAAAGATTAATTTGAACAGTGACTACCACCAAATTCGAATCCGTCAGGAGATGAATGAAAGATAGCCTTTAAGACGAAAGATGGGTTGTATGAGTGGATGATCATGCCGTTTGGCTTGTCTAATGCTTCAAGCACCTTTATGAGGGTAATAACACAAGTATTATGACTTCATAGGAAAGTTCGTAGCATATTTTGATGACATTCTCATCTATAATAAATCGACGGAGCAACATTTGGACCATCTCTCGCAGGTCTGTATAGTTTTAAGAACGGAAAACTTATATACCAACCCTAAGAAGTGTACCTTTCTTACCGACAAAGTCATTTTCCTAAGGGTTGTGTCTTCACAAGGAGTCTTTGCAGATCCCGATAAAATTATGGCTATTGTAGAATGGCGAAACCTTGCAATATTAGAGAAGTGGGAAGTTTTCATGGGTTAGCCACTTTCTACAGATGATTTTTCAAAATTTTAGTACCATCATGGCCCCGATTACTGACTGTCTGAAACAAGGAAATTTCAGATGGACTAAAGCCGCTGCCAAGGCGTTCCAGGAAATTAAGGGAAGGATGATAGAAGCTCTTGTTATGAGACTTTTAGGTTTTTCGAAAGCTTTCGAAATAACTTGTGACACCTCAAGCAATTGAATAGGTGGTGTTTTGAGTCAAGAAAAGCACCATGTTGCCTATTTAGCAAAAAATTGAATGATACTCGGCAATGGTATTCCACCTACGATAAGTAGTTTCATGCAGTAGTTCAAACTCTGCGTTACTAGCGTCATTACTTATTACCGCAAGAATCTGTTATCTATTAGGACCACAAAGCCCTTAAATATCTCAACTCCAAAAGAAACTGAATTTGAGTCATGGTGGGTGGGTAGAGTTCCTTCAAGATTATACCTATGTCCTCAAGCATAAGGCCGGGGTTAAAAATAAGGTTGTTGATGCACTTAACCACTGTCGCGCCTTACTTTCTGTCATGACTCATGAGCACTGAAGTTGCTGGTTTTGAAAAATTAAAGACACTTATGAGTCATGTCCTAAATTTGAAAATATATTCACTATTTTAAGGGATAGTTTGACACATGAGGTTGATGACTTTATCCTACAAGATGGGTATTTGTTCCGCTCTCATAAGCTGTACATCCCTCACACCTCCTTGAGGAAGTTTTAGTTTGGAAATTACATGATGAGGTCTTGCTGGATATTTTGAACAAAACAAAACAATTGAAGCTGTGGAACATCGTTTCTATTGGCCAAGCTTAAAGAGAGGTGTTGTCAGGCTTGTTGGTCAATGTCGCACGTGTCAACTAGCCAAGCAACAAAAATAAAACATTGGCCTCTATACTCCCCTTCAGGTTCCAAATTGCCGTAGGCAAGATGTCAGTTTGGATTTTGTGCTTGATCTTTCAAAAACTGCACGAAAGCATGATTCCATACTTGTTGTGGATCGTTTCTCAAAGATGGCCCACTTCCTGTCATGTTCTAAAACTTCTGATGCATCTCGGATCGCTACGATCTATTTTGATAAAATTGTTAGGCTACACGGCTGCCCAAAACAATTATCTCAAACAAGGATGTTAAGTTCACGAGTTACTTTTAGAGAACCATGTAGCATAAAATGAGAACTAAACTTCAGTTTTCGACTGCCTTTCACCCACAAACTGTTGGACAAACTGAAATAGTCAATAGGAGTTTGGGTAATCTCTTACGATGTCTAGTGGATGAGAATCTAAGAACATGGGATATTGTGTTACCTACCACTGAGTTTGCATACAGTAATTCTGTCAATAGAACCATAAGAATGAGTCCATTTAAGGTAGTGCATGATTATCAACCTAGATAACCTATAAACTTAATTCCCATGACACCCTATCATACTAGGATGTCAGAGTCTGTTGCATTATTTGCATCGCATATTCATGACCTGCATAAAAGATCAAAATTCAAATTCAGAAAAGTAATACAAATTATAAAGCTTATGTTGCACAAGAAGGTACACAAGTTTAACGTAGGAGACTACCTGATGGTTCGGATTCATCCGAAACTGTATCCTCATGATACCATAAAGAAATTGCATGCACGTAGTGCACGACAGTAGGACCTTTCAAATTTTCGAAAAATTAATTCCAATGTATATGTAGTAGATCTTCCACCTATTTGGCATTAGTCCCGCTTTTAATATTGAAGATCTGATTGCTTATAAAGGTCCAAAAAAATTTCCTGATAATCTTTTGTAAGATGAGCCTTCACATGGGCCTATTTTTGAAAGACCCTTATACCTTCACTTCCCCAAATACAACTCACCCGTAAGGCAGAACAAATTGATGAAATTATTAATGATCAGATTGTCTCTACTAGAGATGGTGGTTACCACAGATTTTTAGTTCGTTAGAAAGGACTACCCGACTCTGACAACACCTGGATTAATCAGGAGGAGCTCCAACGGTTGGATCTTGATCGTCTAGAGCACTATGAGAGCCGAGAAAGTTCATATTCGACAGAGTCGAGTTTTTCCTAACCCCGGAGGAATGATGGGGACATCTCTCCAGAATTGCGATTCTAGACCAGAAGACGTCGTCGCACCCTTTCAGTATGGTTCGATTAGGACATGAAGACTCAAGCTATATTGAATCGGTTATCCTGGTCATTTGCTATTAAATATAATTTTTGTTACTTATTTCTAGTAATTTATTTTAGTCTCATATCGATTGTGATGAGATTTCTCCGTTGATGATGTAGGTCTATTTAAGGCCAAGACTAGTATTGAATTTCTCGGTTTAAATGAATTAAAATTGCTTTGAAAAACTTGTAGCCAATGTGCTTGGGTGAGAAACCGTAGGGAGAGAATCCTAATTGTGTTGTCCCCATCAGATAAACATTCCAAATGTGAAGGAATGGCTGGGAAGTGCCAACCATGTTGACAACCAACCCACAAACTGAATTAAGAGCAACAAAGAAGTTCTAACAAAATTGATCTTTTTCACAGCATTGAATGCGAGAACATTATAAGATCATACAATATTACAAATTGTCCACATAATGCATACCAATGACAGTTCATCAGAAACCTAAAAAATCATTGACAGCTAAGCTTAACATATGCAGTTGATACAAAAATGGAAATATATATAGTGACAACATAAATAAATAATGCATTGACAGCTAAGGTAACATATATAGTTTATAAAACAGAAAATGGAAGGTAAAACGACAACAGAACTGAAGCCTATATTGAGTAAACCGACAACAGAACCTAAGCCCCTGCTAAAGTGAGAGAATATAAGTTCAAAGTTAATAACCATTCAGTAGAAAAAATTAAAATTGTTAATGGATGTATGATGTTTTAAACATCTAATAACATCAAACAGACGGGTACTGTTAGTTTATTGCTTCATTTCTGCCAGCCTAATGCCCTCTTAACTCTGAGATATAATACAGAAAAACAAAAATAAACAAGGGATATTAAGATGTGAAACAAATTGAAGGATTTGAACGAAAGAGAAAGATAAGATTAATAAAAAATGATAATTGACGGTATTGATGGTAGTCGACCAACCGAGAATGGGAGTAGCACAGCTGTCAGGTAAGTTGAGAAGCCCAACAAAAGATTTCAAGAGCAGAACTTAATGCCGACACATGATATGGAGAACAGTCATGCCGGCTAATAATTCACGAGAACATCAAATACCACAAACCTGTGATGATTATTGTGATGATGATAGTGGGAGAAATGCTTCTAGTGCTACAATCAATCTCAAGATTCGCAATGTTCATCAGATCAATCAGAGAAAAGGAATATGAAGATGGAAGAGTGCTCTTGCTAGTTGATTCTTTAGACAACACCAAGGCCAGTTATAAGGAGACGATCCTTGCAAGTTGCAATTGTTGAAACAAAGATAGTGGTGTTATGCGACACCATTCAATTTCAGCTTGACATGTCAACATCTAACAGCGATTATACAATAAAGAACCATGAACTAGGTGCCATCAGTATTTACTGTTTGCATCCTGAAGAAATCAAATTAATATATTTTACAAAGTAGACTTGTGGACATTGGTATAAACATCTCAGAACATTGAGAAAATGATGATGATGATTTAATGAACCATCATGTACCAGTATAGCTGAAATGGAAGTTATACTATACTTATGACATTCGATGGTTGTAAGTTTATATATCTTTACACAATCTATATCAACAGCTATTTGATTTTCAATGATGCTCTTTTATCGGAGTTTGCATCTAAACATTTTCTTATGTTTTCAAGATTAGTTCCACATTGGCAATTCAAACTTAATGCGCCTACTTATAAGAAGCTTCTGGCAGTCCAATCTTACTCTCACAAACAAACCAAAACTGATGTGCTAATCTAGATTGCCTCTCATATTTCTATAATAAGTTCATCTATATCTAACAATAAATATATCGCATTGAAATATCTAATATTCTCAGATTTCTCCTAGTTCCATTATTTCATGTGCGTCCACTTACTCGCAAAAGGCCCAGGTAACACAATCCATAAACCTCTGAAGCAATAACTAAAAAAGAGCGGAGAGTGTGTTTTACGATCATGATTACTTGGCAATAAGAATGAACCAAAGATATGAATGCAAATGACAAATAAGGTTTACATGTTGCTGAATTTGTATTTGAACACCATATGTGTCAGGCACAATGGTATCACCAAGTATTTACAAGCCATATTTTGGTCGTTTTCCAGGATTATTAATATCTTCTTCACATTCACAAAGCCATGCTCATTAGAAAATAAATAAAATTATTTTTGATTTATGGAAGAAATCCAGAATCACTTATTCCAAATAGAAGCCCTCAATTTTAATATAGGCAATCATCCAATGTCATCACGGATGTTAACCAACAAAACCTTCAGGGACTCCAATTAATTATTTCTCACATAGCTTATACTACAAACTCTGCCAACTGGAATTGAGTCAATGTAAGCCCTTAGCAATGATAGATTTCTTTTTTCCCATTTTGTCTTGCTCTGATAACCACAACTCATGACATGTCACCAGTCTCCCAAATGACAAATCAGATATTATCAGGTACGTCCATATGCAACAGAAATAAATTCGGTGACATTCTATATTCACGTGTTAATTTGAATATCCACTTCATTCAGTTGATAGTAAAACAATATATCAAGTGTCACTCAGAACCTGCAAAAATTTAACGGATATCGTTTGCTTACTCCACTGATGAGGACATCACGCTAGTTGCCAGTTGTCTTTTCATGCCTTACCTTATTTTGAGATGTTGTGTTTTGTTTATCTTTTTTTTAGTACCACATCGGTTAGATTCAAGAAGTTCACTTTGTAAGGGCCTATATAAAGAGGCTCAACTCAATAAATAAGTAGACAATGAATAATTAAAAAAAATTCAGTTAAATTCTCTTGAGAGCGCTCTTGAGTTTTGGGTGTGAAGCCCGTGATGCAAGGGGTGTGAAGCCCGCGTAAGGGGTGTGAAGCCCAAATTTATCTGGCTCTTTCTCCAACCCTTATCTCTCTTTTCATTTTATTTCTTGTAAAACCGTAGTTTTTTTCTTTTTATTTGTATTCGAAGGTGATTGCGATCCTGTATTACATCAATTTGGTATCTGAGCTTTGGTCTCAATCCCCTTCGAATTTCTTCTCTAGATCTAGATCTGATCTACTTTGCAAAAAAAACTGATCACTATTAGATCTAGATCTACTTTGCCAAAAAAGGAAAACAGAAAAACAGAAGAAAAAATAGAAAAACAGAAAACAAAACAGAAACAAAAAGAAAAAAGAAAAACAGAAACAATAGAAAAAAAGAAAAACAGAGAAAAAAATTTGTTGTTCACTGCGAACAGTAACCGCCTGGTTACTGTTCACAGTGAACAGTATTGGCCGGTTATTGTTTTATTTCACCCCAAACCCCAAAACTCGTCCATTCTGAGCTCATTTCAAGCCAAATTCGAGCCGTTTTTGAAGCAGCGGATTCGTGAAGAGCAACACTACACATCTACATCCTTCATATTCTAGTTCAAGTTTCGGTCGTCTGTCAGATTCAACTCAGCAAATCGACGCACCACAATTCAGAGTTTGTTTTTGCCCCGATTAGCGCCCGATTTGCGCCATTCTCAAGGTAGCCATCTTCCACTTCTTATCACCGCTGTCCAGGAGTCTTGTGGGTGATTTTAGCTCTTCAATGTGAGTATTTCTCCAAAAAATCTTAGAGGATTTTGCGTTTAGGCGTAAACAACTCACCCCTCAGTGATATCCTAACTTGACCTTAATCGTTAACTGTTAGATTACTTACAACTACTCTATGAATTGCTATAATTTGTTGGTTGAAATGGTATTTGCTTCGATCTAGTGGTTGCATCAGCATTTATCGCTTTTCATCATTTTTAGGAAAGCATTTTTCTTTACATTTAGAACTTAAACTTTAGGGTATTTTATTCGTTTAGTGCATACATTTAGTTTACCAGACTTCTAGGATTCTCCACTGCCTCTACTTGTTTGCTTGAGCCATCATGACTAGTCAGCATTATAGAGACCCCCACTTAAACCAGCTACACAACCTCCATCAGGGTCATATGCCTGTTCATGATTACATTATCATATTTAAGGACTTAACCCATCGTAGTGAAGTGAGAGAGCACCCTTCTGAAACTGTAAATAGGTTTGCTTGGAGTTTACAACCTAAAATAAAACGTGTTTTTGATTACTGGCTCCTATGACTTAGACACTGTTGAAGAGGCCTCTGATGTTGCATTAAGGTTGGACTTGACTTTCAAAACGCTAGTCAATGTCAAGGCCAGGTGTTCTAAATGTGAGGGATATGGACATTATAATTATTAGTATCCTTCGGAGAGTCAACATGTTAGAAATGTGTCTAGTGATGAAGTTGACGTCTCGAGGGTTATTGAGAAAGTACACGTTCCTTCCAATATTGTTGGTATAATTGAAGACACGGCAGTTAGTGCTGATACACTCGTTATTGATGAAATTCACATGTCTGATAGCGTCAGTGATGACGTGAATGAGATAGATGAGCCAACTACATTGCATTTGCTTGTTGCATACATTGATGATATCACTAGGCCGATAATAATTTGCAAAGATACCCACAAATTTGTTGCGTACCCGTATAGTACTTTGCAAGAATTTGCGGTTGATAATAAGGTAGAGGTTGAGTCACTGTGAGGCTGCAAGGAAGTTGCACGCTTGGCGTAAAGATTTTGATAGGATTCTGAAGAGCATTGCTTCCATTGCTTACGAATTAGATAGCACGTGAGATCCTGGTATCAGCTCTGTCTTCAGCAAGGATGATGCGCCTCGCTCTACTCTCTGTGCCTTGATCGAGCTGCTATCTTCCACAGCTGATCCGTCATGGAGACCAGCTCCTCCTCCGCCACCATGGTATCAATGTGACGTACCAGTGATGCTGTCACGACCACCACCTTGGCCCGATTGAGATACTTCATGAGGAGAGTCCTCACTCGACAGGATCGAGTTTCTCCCACTCCGGGATAATTGATGAGGGCATCACGCCACAGTTGCCAGTTGTCTTTTCATGTGTTAACTTATTTTGAGATGTTGTATTTTGTTTATCTTTCTTTTAGTACCACGTCGGTTATATCCAAAAAGTTCACTTTATAAGAGCCTATATAAAGAGGCTCAACTCAATGAATAAGTAGACAATGAATAATTAAAACTTTTGCAGTTAAATTCTCTTGAGAGTGTTCTTGAGTTTTGGGTGCGAAGCCCGTGGTGCAAGGGGTGTGAAGCCCGCGTAAGGGGTGCGAAGCCCAAAGTTATCTAGTTCTTTCTCCAACCCTAATCTCTTTTTTCATTTTATTTCTTGTAAAACCCTAGTTTTTTCCTTTTTATTTATATTCGAAGGTGATTGCGATCATGTATTACATCATCCACCCACAAGAGAATTATGATCAGATGATTCCAATTTCTCATCCTTCAACTATCATCCACATCACGATACATATGTTGCCAAATGCCAAATGTAATAGCATAATCCTTCCTCCCATGTTCCTATATTCCACAATGAACTATTTTTGGAGGCTTCTCGGAGCCTGAAGAAGACCTTAAAACTTTGTTGCAGGCTTAAAGCAATTAGCAGTAAATTGGATACTACACTCTTGGATCCAAGAGAGCACCTAGGTCCCCCAAAAGCTTCAAGCAACCAGTTGGGGAATAGTTTGTAAGAAGCCTCCAAGAAAACTTCAATGTCCACTCAAATAATAAGTAATGCTTAATAATTTAACAAGACAGTTGTGAAGGGTTCATTTCCCTCTTTTCAATAGTATCAGAACCCTGAAAATGTCTGACTAGAATTGCTGTTTGGTGAGGTAAGTTCTTAAAATGTATCCTAGTTGGTTCTTTTAAGGTATCAAAAGCCCAAAAACACTTCAGGAGATATTAATGCGTCAAGAATTTGTTGGTACTCGACCAAATACAAAACCAACTTCTTCAAAGGCTACTAACAAAATTCAACTAATCAGGGAAACAAAATTTCAATCAATGTCACTACTCTTTAATTATAATGATAATAAGAAGCTGGGAAAATCAACTCCCACACTTTAGCCCCATGATTGTAGCAGATATCTTGACCCCTCAGAAGATTATGGTATATCCTATTGAGCAGTAGACCTATGATCATAACAGACGAATTCTAACTTACCACTACCGTGGATTTCATTATCAAAACTGGATTTCATTATCAAAACTGACTGAGGGAAGTTTTCTCTCGTGACTCCTTCACAAATTTTGTCCGTCTCCCCTCTCTCTCGCTCTCCGCCTCTCCCTCCCTCTTCCCCCTCCCCTCTCTGGCTCTCCGCCTCTCTCATCTTCCCCTCCCCGTTCCACCTCCCCGTTCCACCTCCCCTCTTCCCCCTCTCCCTCTCTCTACCTCTGTTTTCCTCTCCCCTCTCCCCCCACCCTCCTCTCTCTCGCCGCCGCCGCCGGTCGGTTTTCCACCGCCCGACGGCGGTATACTAGTATATAACCAACTCTCATCAATGACATGTTGTCATCAATCTACTTGACACATAAAAACTCAAATCATTCCATAAATCACATTTTGAGCCTCAAAAGTGAATCATTAAATTAATTTTTGTTAAACTTCATTTGGATCTTCCTTAGGTAAGCACCCTTCTGTTGTTGTTTCTTGTATTAACTAACAGTCCAAATGGGAACTCCCCATCTCCACTTAAAAGCAAAACAAATCTATCACTAAAGCAAACCATACATCTCATGCTAAGGGAGAAGTGACAGAATCAAACAGGACTACAGCACGTATCTTTATAGTGAAACAAATCAATTAAAACGAAACAAATTCACTAACTTAGAGAAAACGCTTCATATTAAGGATTGCACAACTTTTTCCTAACTTTTATAATTAAGCCATTATATTCAATGTACAAACAGCCCTAAGCACCTAAACCCTCTAAAACCTATTGTGTAGTCAGTGGAAGTCAACAAGTTACCATCTTTGTTACGATCGATTGTAGGCCATCAAACCAGTCAAGATTCATCCTTCCCAACAAAAACCAACACCATTCGGGGCTAAAACCTAATGGCAAATCAAAAAACTCACCTTCGGATCTCCCTCCTTCTTCGTCAGCAGCTGATTCAAACATCCACGCACTCCGCGAACCTCCTGCTCGAGAACAGAGCCTCCGCCTCCTTGGCCAGCCCATCCGTCACAGGCGCAACCCGATCATCCTCCCCTGCCGGCGGCGACGAATCCCGACCGTCCATCTTCAGATCGAGCGGCCTCGATCGGATCCCCAACCCGAAGCAACCCCCGCAGCACGCGACCAGCGAAACCGAACCTATTTCCTTTCCACACGCCTCCTCCCCTCTCGCCGTCGGGAGAAAAATCAGACCGGAATCGGCGAGCGTCGGCGGATCTCGAGGGGTTCTTCCTCCATGGCTAGGTTTTGACTTAGGGTTTAGGGGGTCGGGAATCGATCAGCAAGGAGTAGATGGTGTGGGGGGGCGGGGGGGGGGGGGGGGGAGGCTAGGGATTTGTTTATTTATAAAGGTTGGGAAAAAATTGAGTACTGAAGTGTTTTTGAGAGGAGGGAAGGGAAGAGACAGGGGATGAGTCTTCTCTTTTCTGTTTCTTTTCTTTCTCTCTTTCTTTCTTTATTTATTTGTTTGTTTGTTAATGGGTTCGGATCTTTTAACTGCTGGCAATTTTGGTGATAATGACAGTAGAGAGAAGCAGTAAATAGACGTGAGCTCTACGGTTGGGGGTAACGGGTCGGATCTTTGTGGGATGTTAGCAAAGGATCCGAACTTGCCTGGGCTGGGTTTCCTCTGGTTTTTAATAAAGATGGGCTGGGCCTTAATTGGAGAAGAGTTAATAGTTTTTTTTCTTTAAGATATATTATATAAAATATTTTTTTATTGACGTATTTTTCTAAATCTTTCAGTTTTTATTTCATCACAATTCTCTGATGAATAAATAATTTATTGATTTATATGCGATTTTCTAATAACTAATTTGTCTGTTTAATTTTATGAACTTTGATAGTACGTCATGCTTATTACCATCAAGGGAAAAAAAAATCTAAACATGAATCAATGTCTGTTATTTAGGATGACAAATTTTTCTTAAATTATAATATTTAGGTGTAATTAGCTAAATTGAGAATATATTCTCAAGAAATCTTTGATAAATTATGTAACTTAAGATAATAAATAAAGACTTAATTTGTTTCTAACTTTTGAAAATAATCAACAATGATACTGGCGTAATAATCAGATAATAAGAATCATTAATAATCTTCTTTATTATTTATATTGGGTTGGTTTGGTTGATAACCCTCTGTCAGTTGGTTGAGCTCACGAAAGAATTTATGTAACAATAATCACACATTAGAAAAAAAGTAGTAGATTGTCTTCTTTTTTTAAGTCAATAAAAAGGATCTCTTGTCTTTTTTTCCTCATATGAACTTTAGATACAACTAAATAATGGCTCAAATCAGTATTCATAATTTTAATTTTAGGACATAAATCTTATTCAAAATATAATTTATATGTGTAATTAATAATTAATCATAAACAGGGTATTAAAAGTATACGGGAAAAAAATATTTCTTAGCTTTAATATAGTTGTAGTTAATATTAAATATCCTTTAAACCCTGAAAATTTGATTGCTTTGTTGCCTTATTACATCATCTCAAATGCCTTGCATAAAGTGATTGATTTTACACGAATTGCGTGTGCTCGCACCTAGCATACGTGTAACGCTCCGATCCCACGGGTACGGAGACGTTACTGCGACGTATATACGCAGGTCGAAAATATCCTCACGTACATACGCTAAGCATCAGTACAGGTAAGAATCAGAATTCGAAAATACGCTGTGCATTGTACATTCCAGCATATGAGTACAAATATAAAGTTATCATCAGATGTGACACAATATTATAAGAATATTATATCACCGATAGTCGCAAATACGAGAATGCAAAGAGATATACAAATATGAACAGTACAAATGGCGCTCACGAGTTACAACAGGAAAACTCGAGAGTCGCGCAGGGGGTCTGGAAAGATAGGGCTCTGACGTTTTGCCTACGATTCACGCTTCCGCTGCGCTAACGCTGATCAGCAACTGGGAGAATCTACCAGCTTCAAGCTCCGAGACTTGAACACGAGGATTCAGGGGAGTCAGAACTCCCCAACGAGTGGTAATGTAAATACCAAATGGCGTGCATATATAAGCACACATGTATCGATAAATCTGAATCATAAACATACATTGAATACCGTGTCCTAAGCACAAGCATACAGAAGCAGATAGATATATATAGCAAGTAATATCAAGTAAGGAATACTCATGGTATAATAAGATAAGGGCAGGAGACTGGTGAAATAGAATACAAGCGGTAAAGTAGGATGTAAACAGCTATAATATAATAATAGTCATAAATTGAAAATCTGATGTAAAACCCGATGAAAGCAAACTCGGCAAAGCATATAACAGATACATAGTTGGCATCTTTTCTTATTATTATCACTCGTCCTACCCAGATATCTAGACATGTGAACTAGCCTCCCAGCACACATATATCCATATCTGAGTAAAGCAAGTGGAAACCAACGGGGGTATTAACGAACAGTGTTTACAGTGGGTCCCGTGCATGCCCGGGACCAAGGTTCAGGGTGTTCCATTGCTAGTATATGGAACCGGCCGCAAAGCCTACAAGAGGGTCTTATAGGATGCCTGATAGGTAGTAAAAAATGCATATTTATCACTACATTTACTATCATGTTTCCCTATTTATTCTTTTAATTATGCACTATTACTAAAGTTTTGTTATTTAATGTGTGCAGGCCTTGAGTAATTATTTAAATAAAAGAATAAAGCCTAAATGAAGCCCAGAAGCCCAAAAGCCCATGTGCAAGCCCATGTGCAAAAGTTGTAGTAATTTAGAAATTTCTTATTATCTAACCTAATCTAAACTTGAATTTTTAAACTCTTTATTTAAAATTTAAGTGAAGAAAAGGAAGGATAAGAAAGAACTCCTAATTGCTAAAAGAAGAGGAAAGGATGGACTTCTACTCAACCCTAGTGACTTGCAGGACAGAGCTAAAGATAAAAGGAGAAGAGTGCAAAGATAGAAATTCGTTTCAAAAAGATTTGGATTTATGAAAACTTGCTTCCCAAGTTATCCCGAATTTTCAAAATAAAGAGTCGGTATGCAAAATCCAGAATGATATACCCAGATGGACGGACCAGAGGAGGCCACGCGCGAAAACGCGTGTCCAGAAGCTAATCTATGGCCGCAGAAACGCGGCCATAGCCGCGTTTCCGCGGCCCTGTGGATGAGGTTGACTACCAGCTTTCGTGGTAGAATTGTACCGGGACTCTACTTCTTCCATCTCCTATAAAAACCCCTGCAGAGCAACAGAGAGGGGGCATCCAGAGACGGAAACTTAGGGTTTTCTTTAGATTTTCTCTTTGCAAATTTCTTGTAATTTCGTTTCGTTTTTAGCATATTTTGGAGGAGGAGAGGAGCATTGTATTTGGAAGTGACATTCAAATAAAGGTTACCTTTTCTTCTTTGTCATTTAATTTTGTTATTTAATTTTGTTTTCTGCTGAGATATTTTTTTTTTGTCTTCTTCTCTCTTTCACATAATTTTTTCACATTAAACAAAAAAATTGAAAATATAAAAAAAATAGATGAATAACTAATTCTAATTTGTGGTGTACTAATCTCCTAAACAACCCTAGTGTAGTTTAGAAAGTGGATGGGTTGATAATCACTTTTAGAAACCCTAAGATTAAAACAGTTTTCTTGAAGATTAATTGATAGTTAGTTTTTCTAATCTAGGTTACACTTCTAAACGATTCTTCATAAATTCATACTTAAGAACTTTGATAGCATAACTTTAAGTTAAGACTTTTCTTATGCTATACTTAGAAGTTAGGATGAACACTTGTTGAATTTTTATTAGTGCACACTAGTTAGATTCTAATATCATTTATCTTGCTTGAATTTCTATTAATAACCTAGGATAGATTTTACTTGTTTCAAAATGATATTCACTTTTCAAGACTTGCACTATGGGTTGTAGTAGAAGATTAGTAAACTGCATATCTCCAATCAAATCATTCAAATCTAATCACTCTCTTTTGTTTTGATCTAAGCGTAATACAGAGAAATCGTCCGAAACGCTTGCATCGCATCCTTCCCTGTGGATCGACCCGCTTTGGCCCTTGTTGCAGCGGATAGAATTGAGACGGGACTTTCTAACTCTTAAACTTTTCTTTATTACAATTTCTCGTTCCAATCAAAATTTTGGCGTCGTTGCCGGGGAAGGAACGGCACGATATTCTCAAAACTAATTCTTTCTTTATTTCTGTTTGCAGGTTCAGAGAACAGGAAAACTAACAGTAACAAAGGACATATAGCAACTCTGTGCCTCTGCCCTCGAAGGCAAAGCAGCAGAGCCTACTACAGAGCCGCGCAAACGCGGCCATAGCCGCGTTTCCGCGGCCTGAGTAGTGAACTACTCACTCTGTTTTCTGCAGGTTGCTACAAATTGCAAGATTAGTTTACTGTTTTGTTAATTTTTCTCTGTGATCACCCTGCACACTGCTAATTAATTAACAGTAACCTATTTGTTGAAAAATAAAAAAATTTAGACTCTTGAATTTTAGGCACATGTCAATTTAATTTTTTTAATCCTGTTGAAGAGTGCTGGCGACAAGGTACGTTTGCATTGCATATAGATTAGGGAACACTCTTGGCTGATTTACTGCTTTTTGAGTGATTGCTTATCTACTGCTTTACACGTACACAAAAAAAACTTTTAAGGGCAAAACCCATTAACAAGATAAGGTGGGGATTTCATCACCCTTTCTTAGCCCACAAATCATCTCCATCACACTCACAACCCTAACCCTAAGTAAAAATTGACTAGACGTTGGCCTAGGTTAACTCAGACTCACTCGGAGATTGGCTGAAGGAGGAAGTTGTTCGAAATTAACTCTTGCCAAATCGGTGCCTAGGAAGGGGATTAAGGGCCGAAAGCCCGAAGATCGATGGTTACTTATTAAGGAACGTCTTTGACGGATAACCTCCCACCGGTCTTGCCACCTACCTGGCCGATTAACTTGTGGTTAAGGTCGACAATATACCTCCTAAAGACAGTCTAAAGTTAGGAGTCGTCTAGGTCAAGGCATACCCTAGAATAGGAATTTTGACTATTTTTTTCTTTTTCATTGATTGATTGGGTAAACTTGTTTGCTAATTGTGCATGTCAGCTTGGTCGAGAAACCCATTCACATCTAGACTAACTAGAACCAGTTCACCACCCGAACAAAAGCCCGACTCACACATGGCACAACCACCGTCACTACAAGATAGGTTCTATCCTATTAGGACCTCTCTTCCTTCTTGCATTCTGTTACCCGATGAAGGTGTTGACCAATTTGAGCTCAAACCACAATACATCAACACTCTTCCGAAATTTCATGGACTTGAATCTGAGGATGCATACTTTTTCATAAGGGAATTTGAAGAAGTATGTCTCATGGTGAAGATACTCAGCCTAGGAGTAGATGCCATCAAATTACGGTTTGTCTCATTCTCTTTGAAAGACTTAGCAAAGAAATGGCTCTACAGTCTAGAGGTCGGTTCAATATCCTCATGGGATAATTTCGTTAAAGCCTTCTTAAAGAAGTTTTATCCCGTCCACAAGACTGCACTAATTAGGAAGAGCATCTTACAGTTTAAGCAAATAGCCAATGAACCTTTTTGGAAATACTTCGAACGTTTTAAGGACCTTCTTGCCCAATGCCCTCACCATGGGATAGAGAAATGATGACTTTGCCAAGTTCTTTATGATGGATTAGAATATCAAACTAAAACGCTATTAGAATCCATGTGCCAAGGAGGATTTTTGAAAAAGAACGAACATGAAGGATGGTTATTATATGAAGAATTAGCTGATAATACCATCCAATGGGAACCAACTCCGGAAAAATTTAAGACTAATGACCCTACTTCTTCTAAAGGAGGTATCCATTCCATTGAGGCCAACATAGCTACCGACGTTAAATTAGCTGCGGTGATGCGAAGACTAGAAGCTCTTGAAACTAAAGAACCAGTCTCTGTGAATCAAGTTAGCCCAACACCTTCGGCGGGCTGTACTTATTGTCAAGACATGAACCATGTGTTCGAGGAATGTCCCATCTTTATCGCGCATCAAACCTTACCCGAACATATGAGTGCGGCCTTCACAAGGCCCGCTAACAATCCATATTCGCCCGCCTACAATCCCGGTTGGAGAAATCATCCAAAATTTCATGTGGCTCAAGCAACAATGATCAAACAAGGCCCAATTCTCCAACAATTTCCAAAATCCACCTTATCAACAGAATTTCCCCAGTCAAAATCCTCCACACCCTTTCCAAAACTCACAAATGGAAACAAGACTCTCTAACATGAAAAGAAAGGTGGACACTCTAGTTAAAAGTCATGACACGCTAGCTCAAGTCTTGACTAGAATAGAGATCCAACTGAATTAACAAGAAAGACAAAAGGGAACTCTACCAAGTCAACCATTGCCGAACCCTAGGAATCCTAGGCTAGCCAATGAGGCTCAAGACCCAAACCAGTGTAACTTGGTTCATACACTAAGATCAGGGAAACAAGTTGATAATCACGTATCCATGCCACAGGACCCATCTCAATTGTCCATTCCATCTAGTTCCACTCCATCTCCACAAAACTCCAAAGAAACTGAAGTTGATAAATCAGCAAGACAGGTGCACCAACGTACAACCCCATTTCCGAATAGGCTTAGGAGTAATACTAATGCACATATGGAGAAACTACTCGAGGTGTTTAATCAGGTTAGGCTCAATATACCACTTCTTGATGCAATCCAATAGGTCCCTAGTTATGCCAAATTCCTTAAGGACATGTGCACCAAGAAAAGAAAGACAAATGTGTCTAAGAAGGTTTTTCTAGCCACCAACATTAGTGAGCTATTGTCCAACTAGATCCCAGTCAAGTACAAGGACCCTGGTTGCCCCACCATTTCTTGCACAATTGGTCGAGCTGAAATCAATCGAGCACTCCTCGATTTAGGAGCTAGCATTAATTTGCTTCCTTTCTCCGTATATCAACAACTTGGATTAGGAGAACTCAACCCAACCCAAGTTACAATCCAATTGGCTGATCGCTCAATCAAAGTTCCTAAGGGAGAGATCAATGATGTCCTCATACGGGTGGGAGAATTCGTTTACCCAGTTGATTTCATTGTTTTAGAGACACAACCTGTGTCTAATCCTAGGTCCCAAACTCTCGTCATCTTAGGACGCCCGTTCCTAGCAACCGCGAATGCAATCATAAATTGTAGAAACAGATTCATGAGATTGACTTTTGGGGATATGACCAAGGAAGTCAATGTTTTCAACTGAGATAAACATCCCTACGACATAAACGACCAACCCTTTGAGGTTAACTTCATTGAAAATATGACTAGTGAGCACAACGAGGAGATCACACTAGAGTCAAAGGAAGAGGAAGAGTTAGAATCAAGTGATCTCAACCTTGATGAGATTGAATGGGCAGCAAATCTAAGTTCTATAGAGATGGAAAATTCAAGCTTAACACCTCCACCCATTGAGCCACCTCCTTCTTTGGAGTTAAAGACCTTACCTAAACATCTTAAGTACGCCTACCTTGGTGAACAAGAGACGTTACCAGTCATAGTTGCCTCCAATATGACTAATAGGCAAGAGGAAGACCTACTGGCAACCTTCGGAGACATAGGGAAGCCATTGGTTGGACCATGGCAGATATCAAGGGACTGAGCCCTAAGATAGTCCAGCATAGAATCCATCTAGAGGAAGGGGTTAAACCTAAGAGGGATCCACAGCGTAGGCTAAACCCGCTCATGCAAGAGGCTGTACAAGCCGAAATAATGAAACTGTTAGATAATGGGATCATTTATCCCATTTTCGATAGCGAATGGGTTAGCCCAATGCATGTAGTCCCTAAGAAGTCCAGCTTTACTGTGGTAGAAAACAACAAGCAAGAGTTAGTGCAAACACGACTGCCTACCAAAGTTCGAGTATGCATAGACTATCGCAAGTTAAATGTCGGCACTAGAAAAGATCATTTCCCCCTCCCATTTATCGACCAAATGCTGGAACGATTAGCCGGCCATGAGTATTACTGTTTCTTGGACGGTTACTCAGGGTATAACCAAATTCCAATAGCCCAGGAGGACCAAGATAAGACAACGTTCACATGCCATTTGGGACATTTGCCTATCGCCGAATGCCTTTCGGCCTATGTAATGCCCCCGCCACATTTCAACGTTGTATGTTAAGCCTTTTTTCTGACATGATCAAGCGCTTCTTAGAGATTTTCATGGACGACTTCTCCGTCTATGGAAATTCATTTGACCAATGTCTCCATCACTTGGAGCTAGTGCTGAATAGATGCACCGAAAAGAACTTGACCCTAAATTCGGAAAAGTGCCACTTTATGGTGCAACATGGGATTGTCCTAGGTCATGAGATATCTAGGGAAGGGATCAAAGTGGACAAGGCTAAGGTGGAGATCATAGCCAAACTTCCAATTCCACGAAGCGTGAAGGACATTCGTTCTTTCTTAGGACACGCCGGGTTTTACCGTAGGTTCATTAAGGATTTTAGCAAAATTGCTAGACCCCTTACAAACCTTCTAGCTAAAGACGTGCCCTTCATCTTTGACGATAAGTTTAATAGCGTGTGGGAGAAGTTGAAATTGGAACTTATCTCTGCACCTATCATTTCACCTCCGGACTGGTCCAACCTTTCGAGATCATGTGTGATGCCTCAGATTTTGCGATAGGCGCTGTTTTAGGACAGCGCAAGGATAACAAGCAACACGTGATCTATTATTCAAGTAGGACACTCAATGACACCCAAGTGAACTATACTACAACCGAGAAAGAATTCTTGGCAGTAGTGTTCGCTTTGGAGAAATTCCGCCCATACCTACTTGGGACCAAAACTACGATTTTCACCGACCATTCTGCACTTCGATACCTAATCCTAAAAAGAATGCGAAGGCCCGACTCATTCGTTGGATCGTCCTCCTTCAAGAATTTGATCTCGAAATTCGAGATAAAAAGGGTGTTGAAAATGTTGTCACAGACCATCTCTCTCGTGTGCCAAACACACCTTCCGACGAACTGCCCATCAATGACAATTTTCCCGATGAACAACTTCTAGCAATCTCTACAGAACCATGGTTTGCCGACATAGTAAATTACTTAGTCACAAACCAAACACCACCTAATTGGTTAAAACAGGATAGACACCGATTCTTATCTCAAATCTGGTATTACATATGGGACGATCCTTACCTTTTCAATATTGTAGCGACCAAATTATTAGGAGATGCGTGCCCGCTGAGGAAACTAGAAGCGTTCTAGCCTTTTGTCATGAATTTGCTTGCAGTGGACACTTTGGTCCCGCAAAACTGCCGAAAAGATCCTACAAAGTGGCTTTTATTGGCCCACTTTGTTTAAAGACGCATTTGACTTTTGCAAAACTTGCACGAGATGCAAATGATAGGAAGGATTTCCAAACGAAATATGATGCCCCTAAATCCAATTCTAGAAGTAGAACTTTTTGATGTTTGGGGCATTGATTTTATGGGTCCCTTCCCTACTTCGTTTGGGCACCAATGCATCTTGTTGGCTGTAAATTACGTATCGAAATGGGTTGAAGCCGTCCCTTGCAAACAAATGACAACAAAGTTATTGTCAAATTCTTGAAAGAAAACATCTTCTCGCGTTTTGGAACCCCTCGTGCCATAATTAGTGACAATGGTACACATTTTTGCAATAGAACTTTTGAAGCTCTTATGCGAAAATATGCCATAACTCACAAGTTATCTACGCCGTACCATCCTCAAACTAGTGGACAGGTAGAAGTTTTCAATAGGCAAGTCAAGCTTATCTTGGAGAAAACTGTGAATCAGAATAGGAAGGACTGGTCCACCAAATTGGTGGATGCCTTATGGGCATATAGAACCGCCTTTAAAACGATTCTAGGAATGTCTCCATACAGGCTAGTCTTTGGAAAGGCTTACCACCTTCCTGTTGAGCTAGAGCACCGAGCCTTATGGGCGATTAAGCAGCTGAATTTCGATCTAGATAAGGCCGGTGAGCTTCAAAAATTGCAAATTTCTGAACTGGAGGAGTTGAGGAACGAAGCATATGAAAATGCGAAAATTGTGAAGGATAGGGTTAAGGTGTTTCACGATAAGTTCATCACGAGAAAAACTTTTGTCCAAGGACAAAAAGTGTTACTCTATAACTCTAGACTTCATCTCTTTCCCGGCAAGTTAAAATCAAAATGGACAGGGCCTTTCATTGTTAAGAATGTGTTTCCACACGGAGCCATAGAGATCTACGACCCGAAAAATGGCAATACATTCAAGGTAAATGGTCAACGTCTTAAAATCTTTTTGGAATCAGTACCGGAAGTAACTGCAGCCATGGGTCTTTTTGACCCAATGTATCGGTAACTCTATCTCTCTGCCAATTCATGCATCCATGCATTTCATTCATACATTAGGGACAATGCATGAGACAAGTGTGGGGGAAGGGTAAACTGTAACAAAAATAATAATAATACAAAAAAAAATTTAAAAATATAAACAAAAATTTTTTTCTTTATTGTTCTAACATAAAAATTAAAAATTAAAAAATTAAAAGATAAAAAAAGGACAATATTTTGACTTATCTTTTGAAAAAAATCTAAGTTAGTCTTAAGAATTAGGAAAATCATGATTAGGATTTCTAAAACTTGGTCAAAATAAATAAATTGTTGAATTTTTAGGTATAGGAAAAAAAATGAATGAGTAATTAGTCTTGATTTTTACCTTAATGAAATGTGCATACCTAATACAATTACATATCTAGGATTCCAAGATAAAGACTCTTGTGCCTTATAAAAAAAATAATAATAAAAAAAAAAAGAAATTCACTAATTAAGATGGATACATGTGCCTCAAGAAGCATAAGTATTCACGCCTAAAGGTGATTTTAGCAATGGAGTCCTTGGTTTTGTGGCCTAGTTCACTCGAATTTAAGTCCGTGGGGTGTTTTCTCATCCGGTGCCCTAAAACCAACCAGTTTGGGAGCCACCGACTTTAAGTTCGCTATATGGGTGGATTAGAAAGCCTAAGAAAACTAAGAAATATTATTTATATATGTACTAACACATCTAATTGTCAATTAGTTAGGTATGAGGGTCTCAAGAAGCCTTGATACTTATACAAAAGAAAATTAGATGAGTTATACATATTTAAAAAATAGAGAAAATAATAATAAAGAGACATGAGAGTCCAAGTTAAAGAATTCCTAGTAAAGATTCACAAGGATGCATATGACTTAGGGTAACGAAAGAGACTATACAAAAATTCAATTTTGATTCTTACCTAAAATGGATAACAATTTATTATATAAAGACTAAGTTTAAGAATGAATGAAAATGATAATCCTAAAACTTATAGACTACTTAGTCTCTTCAAACATATTTCAAATATTTTCATTTTTATGGATTTTGTGGGTGTAATCTGCTGAAAGCCCTCACGAGACAACACTCGTCCTCTAAGATAACCTAGAAGTTTAACGGCTTGTTGCACATGCTAAGTGCAACCGTGACACCTACGAAAGTGAGTTAGGATAGATTAGTTTTTCTTTTCTTTTTGATTTTTACTCGAGGAGAGCAAAAAGATAAGTGTGGGGGTGTGATAGGTAGTAAAAAAATACATATTTATCACTACATTTACTATCATGTTTCCCTATTTATTCTTTTAATTATGCACTATTACTAAAGTTTTGTTATTTAATATGTGCAGGCCTTGAGTAATTATTTAAATAAAAGAATAAAGCCTAAATGAAGCTCAGAAGTCCAAAAGCCCATGTGCAAGCCCATGTGCAAAAGTTGTAGTAATTTAGAAATTTCCTATTATCTAACCTAATCTAAACTTAAATTTTTAAACTCTTTATTTAAAATCTAAGTGAAGAAAAGGAAGGATAAGAAAGAACTCCTAATTGCTAAAAGAAGAGGAAAAGGATGGACTTCTACTCAACCCTAGTTACTTGCAGGACAAGGCTAAAGATAAAAGGAGAAGAGTGCAAAGATAGAAATTCGTTTCAAAAAGATTTGGATTTATGATAACTTGCTTCCCAAGTTATCCCGAATTTTCAAAATAAAGAGTCGGTATGCAAAATCCAGAATGATATACCCAGATGGACGGACCAGAGGAGGCCACGCGCGAAAACGCGTGGCCAGAAGCTAATCTATGGCCGCCTGTGGATGAGGTTGACTACCAGCTTTCGTGGTAGAATTGTACCGGGACTCTACTTCTTCTATCTCCTATAAAAACCCCTGCAGAGCAACAGAGAAGGGGCATCCAGAGACGGGAACTTAGGGTTTTCTTTAGATTTTCTCTTTGCAAATTTCTTGTAATTTCGTTTCGTTTTTAGCATATTTTGGAGGAAGAGAGGAGCATTGTATTTAGAAGTGACATTCAAATAAATGTTACCTTTTCTTCTTTGTCATTTAATTTTGTTATTTAATTTTGTTTTCTGCTGAGATTTTTTTTTTGTCTTCTTCTCTCCTTCACATAATTTTTTCACATTAAACAAAAAAATTGAAAATATAAAAAAAGATATGAATAACTAATTCTAATTTGTGGTGTACTAATCTCTTAAACAACCCTAGTGTAGTTTAGAAAGTGGATGGATTGATAATCACTTTTAGAAACCCTAGGATTAAAACAGTTTTCTTGAAGATTAATTGATAGTTAGTTTTTTCTAATCTAGGTTACACTTCTAAACAATTCTTCATAATTCATACTTAAGAACTTTGATAGCATAACTTTAAGTTAAGACTTTCCTTATGCTATACTTAGAAGTTAGGATGAACACATGTTGAATTTTTATTAGTGCACACTAGTTAGATTCTAATATCATTTATCTTGCTTGAATTTCTATTAATAACCTAGGATAGATTTTACTTGTTTCAAAATGATATTCACTTTTCAAGACTTGCACTATGGGTTGTGGTAGAAGATTAGTAAACTGCATATCTCCAATCAAATCATTCAAATCTAATCACTCTCTTTTATTTTGATCTAAGCGTAATACAGAGAAATCGTCCGAAACGCTTGCATCGCATCCTTCCCTGTGGATCGACCCGCTTTGGCCCTTGCTGCAACGGATAGAATTAAGACGGGACTTTCGAACTCTTAACCTTTTCTTTATTACAATTTCTCGTTCCAATCAAAATTTTGGCCGCGTTTTTGCGGCCATAGATTAGCTTCTGGCCACGCGTTTTCACGCGTGGCCTCCTCTGGTCCGTCCATCTGGGTATATCATTCTGGATTTTGCATACCGACTCTTTATTTTGAAAATTCGGGATAACTTGGGAAGCAAGTTATCATAAATCCAAATCTTTTTGAAACAAATTTCTATCTTTGCACTCTTCTCCTTTTATCTTTAGCCTTGTCCTGCAAGTAACCAGGGTTGAGTAGAAGTCCATCCTTTTCCTCTTCTTTTAGCAATTAGGAGTTCTTTCTTATCCTTCCTTTTCTTCACTTAGATTTTAAATAAAGAGTTTAAAATTCCAAGTTTAGATTAGGTTAGATAATAAGAAATTTCTAAATTACTACAACTTTTGCACATGGGCTTGCACATGGGCTTTTGGCTTCTGGGCTTCATTTAGGCTTTATTTTTTATTTAAATAATTACTCAAGGCCTGCACACATTAAATAACAAAACTTTAGTAATAGTGCATAATTAAAAGAATAAATAGGGAAACATGATAGTAAATGTAGTGATAAATATGCATTTTTTACTACCTATCAATGCCCTTATCACGATGGTACCAAGAGGAGGGAGCCAACGCTCCTCTCGGCCACCTGGAGGCCCTCAGGTCATACCAGAAGATTCAGTTGTTCAACATACCTAATACCTCTATAAACACGAACATATATTGATATCCGTGTGTTTTCCCCGACCCGGTGTATGTTATATAATTTTATGGTTTATTAGATAATTATTAGATTTTGGGAATGAGCAGGAACAAGTCAAGAGTATCAAGAATACATGTGTATCAGGAGTACGGTTTGTACTGGAATATACACACACACACACACACATATATATAATATACATACACACATATATACATACATACATACATATATATATATATATATATATATATATATATATATATATATATATATATATATATATATACATATATATACACACACACACACATGTAAAACACCTAGAGGGGGGTGAATAGGTGTAAATGCTAATCTAAAGATCTTTTTAAGCAATCATGAATAAATGAAGCAACGATCGCTCAAAAGAGCCAATACCCAGTGAAGGGTTATGAACTTTTTCCTCGTGATTCCTCTAGATAAGAGTTTGAGGTGCGTATTGCAATCTTGTTGTATGAGCAATGATCGACAATGTGACAAATAATGGAATGGATGCAATAGTGAAGTGCACACAAGATATATCACAAGTTAGAAATAAGAAGCAATGACACGAGCAAGAAGTAGAAAACAATAAGAAGAACAATCGCAAACACAAAGTATTTGTTTCGAGGTTCGAGCCACCGCTCTACTCCCCGCCTTCGCCGCCATGAAGGGTTTCCACTATATCCACCAAGGATTACAAGGTCTACCGAAGACCGGAGTACCGAACTCCACCAATAACAAGAGGTCTACCGAAGATCGGGGTACCGAACTCCACCAATCCAATCCTCTACCGAGGAGGACTCACAAAGCAAGAAGAACAAGTAACCAAGTGATCAAACAAGGGATCACAAACTTCTCTTTACAACTTCCTTATAGAGTGAGGAGGGTTTTTGGCTCAAGAAGTGTAGTGAGAAAAACAAACTCAGTTGTAAATGAAAGTAGTTTGAAAACACAACTGAAAACACTAGCCAAGAATGCACTAGAGAAATGAGAGCTTTTGAAACTTTTTCTTTCTTTTGAAAACTTGAAAAACTAGGTATATTTCTTGTATTTTGCAAATGACCAATCCCCTCTATTTATAGGGAATGGAGGAGGTTTAAACATGATTAAAATTAGGTAATAGGTTCAGAGAATAGCCCTAGAAGTTTCAGAAAAAACTGACACTCAAATCCCAATCAAATCCCGAAAAATCAGAAAATCAGAAACTAGCCGTTGGCGGCTGGAGGCGGCTGTCGGTGGACCGGACCGGTCGACCGGCAGTCCGATTGGCAACTAGCCGTTGGACTCGGTCGACCGGTCGGTCGACCGGACGCCAAAGGAGAGAAACATTTTGAGCTATCGGTCGACCGGCCAAAAACAGAGAGCAAGCTGCTTTCAGTCGGCCGACAAATCGGTCGACCGACAGACGTGCACAAAACGTGCACGCCTTGGACACAAGACACGGTCGACCGGTCGGTCGACCGGCCAAGCCTGGAAAGGATCCGGTCAACCGGATCGGTCGACCGCCAGGCCTGAAACAGTATTTGATATGGGATATTTTCTGAACTTTGAAAATTTTTCAAATAAATTTTGTAGGGAAATATGGCTAAGTATCATGCTGAAGAGATAGGTATACATGATATAAACAAGATATAAGATTTATAGAAAATTGAGTCATGTATGGAAATCAAAGCATGAACTTAAAACAAAAACCAAAAATAAAAACCGTATTTTGGAAAAAGTGTGTGTGTTCTTGAGCCAATCTAACACAACCTCAAACTTTAACAAACTAAGTCTTATATAGGTTCTAGGTGACTACAAAGTCTTCAAGTGGGCTTCTTCATGATCTTGAGAAGCTTGGTATATTCTTTGAATAGCTTGATATGATGAACCCGAAATGAACCGACTTGAGTCAAAACGATCTTCCTTTAGGAAAGAGCACTCCATAAATCCTTAGAACCCTGAAATATACTTAAACACTAAACATGATTAGTACAAATAACTATATATGTTTTGTAATCATCAAAACTCAATAAAACGGGTGATTGTAACCTTGGGCCAACAATCTCCCCCTTTTTGATGTTGACAAAACATACTAGTTATTTTAAAACAATATGGGGAAAAAGCTTTGAAAGCTCCCCCTCAAATCATGCTATGTATAAAAGAATGACTATACATAAAGATATAAACAAAGAATTTAGAGAGATATATAAAACACATAACAAGGAGTATAAAACACATTTACTCAAAATTCTTTTGTTAACTCAAAGGCTAAAACTCAAAATTTATAACTCCAAACTAACTTGTTATTACTCAAAAGGCAAGATGCATAACTCCAAAATAAAAAATAAAAAAAACTCAAAAATTCATAATTCCAAAGTTAAAAATAACTAACTTTTTCTCCCCCTTTTTGTCATACATCAAAAAGGGTAAACATAGTTAAAAAAAATCCTTCATAAATCCATAATACAAACATTCAATTCACCACAAATAAAGGAAAATCTAGCATAGTCTAGGGGTTTTGTAAAAAAATCGGCAAGTTGAAAATCGGTTGAAACATAATCAATATCAATATCACCTTTCTCATAATGATCTCTAGGAAAGTGATACCGAATGTCAATGTGCTTAGTCTTACTATGTTGATTTGCATTTTTAGTCATATGAATAGTACTAGTATTATCACAAAATATTTTAATATGGTCAAAATGCAAATCATAGTCAAGGAGAGTATGTTTCATCCAAAGAACTTGTGCACAACAAGCTCCGGCCGCAACATACTCTGCCTCGGCGGTTGAGAGGGCTACGGAATTTTGCTTTTTAGAAGACCAAAAAACAAGACAATTACCAAGAAATTGACATGTTCCACTTGTACTCTTCCTATCCACTCAACAACCCGCATAGTCGGCATCCGAAAAACTCGTTATTGAGAATTGTCCGGTCTTTGGATACCACAAACCCATTTCAATTGTGCCCTTAAGGTATCTAATAATGCGTTTTACCGCAACTAAATCGGACTCTTTAGGACACGATTGAAATTGAGCACAAAGACATACCGAAAATATAATATCCGGCCTACTAGCCGTCAAATACAACAAGCTAGCAATCATGCTACGGTAAAGCTTAATATATACACATGTACCTTGTTCATCCTTGTCAAGCTTGGTAGTTGTTGCCATGGGAGTTTTGCTTGTTTTAGCTCCTTCAAGCCCAAATCTCTTGATTAATTCCTTAGTGTACTTGGCTTGATTGATGAAGATCCTATCCTTTCGTTGCTTGATTTGGAGTCCAAGGAAGTAGTTAAGCTCACCCATCATAGACATTTCGAATTCTTCCTTCATGCATGATTCAAAAGCTTGGCAAAGAGTTTCGTTAGTAGAACCAAATATGATATCATCCACATAAATTTGAACAATAAGAATATCATTTTCAACATCTTCTGAAATCTATTTTTCTAGAAAGCAAATGTTTCCTATTTTAAAGTTTTTGGATGTAAATGCTTTGTTTAAATACAAAAGACTATTTAGGAAAATTTGATGCAAAATATTATGAAGCAATTTTTATTGGATATTCTCATGCTAGTAAAACTTATAGAGTTTTCAATAAGTCATTTTTAACTATTGAAGAGTCTATTCATGTGAAGTTTGAGGTATACACGATTGGGCGGTTGGTTGGGAGACCATGCTCATGTATGCTTTATAGTGAAAATCTTTTTAAACTTGAACATGATTGAATGGTAGGTCATATGAGGTATACACTTGATATTATTGTTGTTTCAATTGGTATCATTGGTTTCTTTCAATTGGTATTAATATTGACATTTTTATATGCTCATATATTTTTATATATGTATGCTTACATTTCGAGGAGTATCAATTTCGATTGGTATCTATTTTTCATACATATATATATTTTGTTTATGCTAAGCTTGTGTTTTAATGATTATCATGTTTCAATAGATTAGTTTTCAATTGGTATTCTAATATAAGCTTAGACATTGTTTTAATTGGTATTTTATAAAGGGGGAGAAAACTCGTATTTTATTTTTCAATTGGTATTTGGTTTACCTTTGGTTTTGTATTCCACTCCCTTGCTTTATGATAAAAAATAATAATTTCAATTTGGTATCATATGTTTAAAAAGAATAATACTTTAAATTGGTATCAAAATTTTTGGTTAGAAATTAAAAATTTGTTATGTTTAATTTCAATTGGTATCAAGATTTTTATGTGTTTTTCTCAAAAATTGATATCAAATTTATTTTATTAAGAAAATTCGAAATTTCTTAATAAGAAATATGAAAAATGTTTTGATTTTTATTGCCTATATGCAAGGGGAGTTTAACATTTCTTCTACATATAGATTCATGTTGAGTGTATCTTATATTGAGGAGCTTGACAACTCTTCTTTATGCGATACACGTGTGTAGGGGGAGCTTCACATCTCTTCTTATACATTGCATATCATGTGTTATGTGAATTAGGGCTTGTCATCCTTTCTTCATGTAATGCATATATGTAGGGAAGTTAACTTAGCATCTTCCTCTTCATGAATGTATATTGCATATATCTATTTATTGATTTGCTTTGTTTGACCCTTAGTTGATTCTTTGTTTCGAACAAAAAGGGGGAGAAGAATTTATTGCTTTGCTTTTACTTTGACCCTTTGTTGATGATTGACAAAAAGGGGGAGAAGTATTTGTCGTTTATGCATATTTTATATGCATGTTTTATTTTATTTATTTGTTTGTTGTTTAATTGTTTAATTGGTATCAAGAGCATTATTTAAGAACATATTTTTATTGGTATCAAGAGCACGTTTTATGCATGATGTATTTCATATGTTTGGTATCAAGAGCATGTTATTGTATTTGGTACCTTGTTTTATGCATGACTATGCATACATGTTTATGAGCTTTTATTGTATATTTATTTGTTTATTGCTATGCATGAGTTAAGGGGGAGCTTCTTTGAAGCTTAACTTTAATCCATGCATATATAACTCCATGAGTTTTGTCATCATCAAAAAGGGGAGATTGTTGGCCCAGAGGCCTTCCACTCTAGTTTTGATGATGATTAACTCATGTAGTTATGTTTACTAATAATCTTGTGATTTTAGTTTCAGATCATTTAGCAAGATATTAGTTGGTGATTGCTTCAACAAGATGAGTTTTGAAGCCTTCACATGGTGATTCCAGAGCCCGAGCATCAAGATCATACCTTGCACTCATCGGAGTCTCGCTCTTGGATCACGTTTTGGATCGGGTCGACTTGAAGATGGAAGATCGTCAAGAAGACTTAGGTATCAATAGTTTAGTGTGTTTAGATCCATTGGTAAAGATAAGAATAGTTGATATGCTCAAGTGCACAACACACACAAGTTTTATGTTTTGAAACTGGTTTTCATGAATAGATTGATCAAAACAAGTTTACTCTGTTTTTATGTATATTAGATGTGCTCTATATACATACATGCTTAAATGAGAGCTTTTGAAACTTTTTCTTTCTTTTGAAAACTTGAAAAACTAGGTATATTTCTTGTATTTTACAAATGACCAATCCCCTCTATTTATAGGGAATGGAGGAGGTCTAAACATGATTAAAACTAGGTAATAGGTTCAGAGAATAGCCCTCAAAGTTTCAGAAAAAACTGACACTCAAATCCCAATCAAATCCCAAAAAAATCAGAAAATCAGAAACTAGCCGTTGGCGGCTGGAGAGGCTGTCGGTCGACCGGCAGTCCGATTGGCAACTAGCCGTTGGACGCGGTCGACCAGTCGGTCGACCGAACGCCAAAGGGGAAAAATATTTTGAGCTATCGGTCGACCGACGCGGTCGACCGGCCAAAAACAGAGAGCAAGCTGCTTTCAGTCGGCCGACCGGTCGGTCGACCGACAGACGTGCACAAAACGTGCACGCCCTGGACACAAGACACGGTCGACCGGTCGGTCGACCGGCCAAGCCTGGAAAGGATCCGGTCGACCGCCTGGTCGACCGCCAGGCCTGAAACAATATTTGATGTGGGATATTTTCTGAACTTTGGAAAATTTTCAAATAAATTTTGTAGGGAAATATGGCTAAGTATCATGCTGAAGAGATATGTATACATGATATAAACAAGATATAAGATTTATAGAAAATTGAGTCATGTATGAAAATCAAAGCATGAACTTAAAACAAAAACCAAAAATAAAAACCGTATTTTGGAAAAAGTGTGTGTGTTCTTGAGCCAATCTAACACAACCTCAAACTTTAACAAACTAAGTCTTACGTAGGTTCTAGGTGACTACAAAGTCTTCAAGTGGGCTTCTTCATGATCTTGAGAAGCTTGGTATATTCTTTGAATAGCTTGATATGATGAACCAGAAATGAACCGACTTGAGTCAAAACGATCTTCCTTTAGGAAAGAGCACTCCATAAATCCTTAAAACCCTGAAATATACTTAACACTAAACATGATTAGTACAAATAACTACATATATTTTGTAATCATCAAAACTCAATAAAACGGGTGATTGTAACCTTGGGCCAACAACACACACACACACACACATATCTATCTATCTATCTCAAGATGTAAGCAAGATATCAGGTCATCATTCCCGTTATCATGATAATTATAAAAGTTAGGTACTTCATGCCAGATGTCAGGTGATATAATGACTTGAGGGTGATATTAGGCAGGTGACAAGTGATGGCATGATATATGTAAGCACGACAATAGATACAGGAAAATAGTACCAACATACGAGATCGGTATGAATACCGAAAAAACATGCAGTTTTAGGAAAAACAGTATAATTAAGATTTCAGACTCTTCACAACCATTAATAGAAGAAAGCTAAACTGGCGATCAGGAAATAAGCAAGCAAGTAAACACCCAAGCGGAGCTAAGAAAGCTGGAGGTACGGGCAGCAAACAATACTTAACACTAGAGCGCCTGACGGAGCTACTGGAATGACTCGGCGTAGAAGGCGAATCTAAAATCCGACAGAGTCCCGCCTAGATGAATCTAGAGGTAAAGCGCTGAGCGCTGAGCATGCCTACCAAGTGTAACTGAGAGACCTGACGGTCTAAGCGCGCTTCTCTTTCAAGATAGTAGGCGAGAGCTTGGAGGCTAAAGTACGCTAGGGGTCTAAGCGCACTCTCGGTAGCTACCACGAAACCGATAAGGTGCAACCCTAAAACCAATTGGGTAGTTAAACCGAGAGTGGACATAAACCTGAATTTGGTACGAGAGTACCTACACGAGATGTTAGTACAATGCGAGCATACATATAAGCGTGATAATATCTACCGTGAGGTGGAGAAGCCTGGAGGCTGGTAGGGCCCGAAGGCTGAGTAGAGAGCCCGGAGACTAACGACCATGAAGGGTCAGCCACATATGGTATAAAGCAGTAAAAAGAGTCCATCACAGGCAGGGTATATGTGCATGAAGTAAACTACCCCTACTACAAGTATTTGTCACAGACATATACATGTACAATCATGGGCACTCGGCCACATACAAATATAGGGGCACCGCCCAATACAAAACACATTCAAACATGAAATAAAATATACGTCGACTCGACGAAGCGGGGAAACCCAAATCAAGGTGAGGACATTTGCCTAATCTCTGAAAACGCTGTGAAATCCCATAGTCCAAAACTTACGTGCACGCCACCAAATATATATTAAAATATATTTATATTTTTAGAAAGAGAATAAAAGAGAGGAAAGAGAAAAGAGAGAGAAAGCAAGAGGAGGGAGAGCTAGAGAGAAAGAGCGAGCTAGAGAGAAAGAGGCCTAGAGAGAGAAATAGAGATCTAGAGAAAGAAAAAGATAGCTAAAGAGAGACTAGAGAGAAAAAGAGGGAGCTAGAGAGAGAAACTGGGGGGAGAAAAGGACAGTAGAGAGAGCGAGGAACGCGAAGGGAGAGAGAGAACTGGAGAGTGAGAGACGATAGAAAGACGAGAGAGAGAGAGGAACGGAATGAGAGAGAGAGAGCAGGGGGAGAAAGAACAGGGGGGCTGTTTGCCCCTACTCACGCACAGCGCCCCGCAAAGGGGGCCCACGGCCTGGCCGTCAGGCAGGCCGCGCCAGGTGGCGGCTCTAGGGCGGCACCGACGGCCACCGGCAGGCCACCCCAAAAGAGAGGGAGAGAAGAACGGTGAAGGAGGTGGAGTTGATGGCGGAGATGGTGGTGATATTGTGATAGTGTTGATGATTTGGATGGAGGTGGAGAATTAAAGAAGATGGAAAAAGGAGTAGGGTGTTATGATGGAGTTGGAATGGAGAAATGGTGATGGTGCTGGTGGTGGCTGAATTGAAGAAGAAGAAGGTGAAGATGATGAAGGAAAGAGATGGAGAAGAGGGAAGAAGTTGGGAGAGGAGATGATGGAAGTGGTGGGGTGTTGGTGGTGGTGGTCTTGGCCGGAGGTTGGTGGGGCCGCCGTTGGCGTGGTGGAGGTGATAGTGGCGCCAGATCTTGGAGGAGAGAGGGATTAAGGGAAATTGAGGAGTGAGGTAGAGAGAGGAAGAGAGAAGAAAAAGAATTAAAGAGAGAGATTGAGAGCTAGCGGGAGAGAGGGAGAGAATTTTGAGAGGAGGGGGAAGGAGGGGAGGGGGCTGCGCCGGCGCCATGGGAGAAGAAGGAAATTGGGAAAGAAAGAGAAAGAAAAAGAAAAGAAAAAGGAAATAAAAAGGAGGAAGATATTTTGGGGTGTTGTATGGTGGAGGATTTTTTGGGGAAAAGAAAAGAAAGAAAAAAGGAAAAAAGAGGAAGAGGGAGTGGATGGAAAAAATGGGAAGGAAAGAAAAGAAAGAAAAGAAAAATACATAGATAATACTCCGGATCCGGAAAAATCCCAAAAATACCGAAAATGTCGGAAAATTGGACTGATCCGAAAAGGCCTTGAAATTTTTTTAAAATAGTAAATATTATTTTAAAGTACTTGGTGAAATCGGTTTTTAGAAATATCATCTGTTATTAAAATAAAAATTCTGGAATCTACCAACAATACCAGTCGACGCCAAAACAGGTCAAACTTCGATAAATTCTGAAAAATCTCTAAAAATATATTTAGTTTGAAAATATGATTCTAAGAAAAAATGCGAAAGCAGATTTCATAATTCAACTATGATTGAAAACTAAAAATCCTGGAATCAACTAGCGATACTGGCCGACACCAAATCCGGTGGAATTTTGATAAAATTAGAAAAATCTCAAAAAATGTATTTAGATAGAAAATGTGATTTTAAGAAATAATGTGAAAGCCGTTTCTAGAAATTCAACTCCATTCATAAATCAAAAATCTGAGAATCGATCAGTGGCACTGGTCGGCGCCGGTTTTGAAGATTTTCAATTTAATTCAGAAAAATCTCAGAAAATCATAAGAAATCTAAAATATTGGAAATAATGTTGGAAAATGAAATCGGTTAAATTTGACTACTGAAAATACCAAATCGAGTAATAAACCAGGATCAGATCCTTGGTTCAGACTAGGGCTGACTCTGAATTCACAAATCCGAATCCAATGCACAACGATTGCATAAATAATTCATAATACAAACAAATATAGAAAGTAAATCAAAGAATATGATCAAAAATCTGAATATGCAACTAAATATGTATTCCAGGAGCGGGGTGTTACATTCATCCACCTTACAAAAATTGCATCCTCGCAATTTAGATAAGGGGTAAAATGAACACAAAAGGGATAGAGACCGGAATTATATCAAATAGGATATGAATCACTGTAGGTAGGGATCTTAAGTCGACTGAACAATAATCAGAATATGCACATCTTCTGCACTTTCTACTGTATAAATCTTCGAACGATGCCAAATAATACTGACCTGATAACACTGCTTTGTAATAGAATTCCCGCTGTACTTCATACTTACTATCACTTCGAGAACAAGCCAAAACACTGAAGATAAAGTAAACCTTCATAATACTGAGCGTAAATAAAGAAGACCGATAGTTAAGAATTATGAAGACCAGGCATCGATCACTCTGAAGGATTTAGCCAAGAATAGAGAATAATTTTAGAAAAACCGAATACTGGCTTCTGAAAGATAACCCGATCATGAATTAATTCTGAGAATACCCGAGCTTTATAGAGTTAGCTGAAGAGATCATATAATGGCTTCATTCAGAACCAGTCGTTACATGTCTAGTCTATCCAAATCTTAAGTTGGCATAAGGGCTACGAAAAACCAAAATAGTGGAAAGATGGAAGGATTAGGAATTAAAGAAAGGATGATCAAGAAGAAAAAGATAACTTTGTACTTGTGGTTGGATTGTATAACCAAATCTCATGCTTTCCAGTTGCAAATTTCTTTACCATTAATTTGCCATCTGGACGTACTGAGTATGCGAGAGCTTAGGCTCTGATACCATCTTGTAACGCCCTGATCCTGCGGGTACGGAGACGTTACTGTGACATATATACGTAGGTCAGAAATACCCTCACGTGTATACGCTAAGCATCATGCAGGAATCAGAGTTCGAAAATATGTGGTGCATTATACATTATAACATATAAGTACAATTACAAAGTTATCACCATATGTGACACAATATTACAAGAATATTACATCACCAATAGTCGCAAATCCGAGAATGCAAAGAGATATACAAGTATGAACAGTACAAATGGTGCTCACGAGTTACAACAGGAAAACACGCGTAGGGGGCCTGGAAAGATAGGGCTTCTGACGCTTTGGCGACGATCCACGCTTCCGTTGTGCTACTTTGATCAACAACTGGGAGAATCTATCAGCTCCAAACTATGAGACCTGGACATGAGGATCCAGGGGAGTCAGAACTCCCCAACGAGTGGTGATGCGAATGCTAAATGGCGTGCGTAGATAAGCACACATGTATCGATAAATCTGAATCATAAACGTGCATTGAAAATCGTGTCGCGAGCATAAGCATACAAAAACGAGTAGATATAAAGCAAGTGATATCAAGCAGATAAGGGCAGGAGACTGGTGGAAAAGAATACAAACGGTAAAACAGGATGTAAGCTGCTATAATATAATAATAATCATAAATTAGAAATCCGATGTAAAAACCCGATAAAAGCAAACTTGGCAAAGCATATAATGGATACATAGTTGGCATCTTTTATTATTATTATTACTCGTCCTACCCAGATGCCTAGATATGTAAAATAGCATCCTAGCACACATATATCTACACCTGAGTAAAGTAAGATTGTTATTGAAAACCAACGGGGTATCAACGAACAATTTTTACAGTGGGTCCCGTGCATGTCTGGGACCAAGGTTTAGGGTGTTCCATTGTTGGTGTATGGAACCGGTCGCAAGGCCTACATGAGGGTCTTATAAGATGCTCTTATCAAGATGGTACCAAGAAGGAGGGAGTCAGCGCTTCCCTCGGTCACCTGGAGGCCCTCAAGTTAGACCGGAAGATTTAGTTGCACAACATACCTAATACCACTGTAAACACGAATATACCTTGATGTCCGCAAGTTTCCCTCGACCCGGTGTAAGTTATCTCATTTTATGATTTATTAGATAATTATCAAATTCTGTGAATGAGCATGAACAAGTCAAGAGTATCAGGAATACATGTGTATTAGGAGTACGGTTTATATTGGAATATATGTATCAAGATGTAAGCAAGATGTCAGGTTATCATTCCCGTTATCGTGATAATTATAAGAGTCAGGTATGTAATGCCAGATGTCAAGTGACAACATGACTTAAGGGTTATATTAGGCAGGTGACAAGTGAGGGCATGGTAGATGCAAGCACGTCAAGCGACATAGGAAATAGTACTAATATACAAGATATGTACGAATACCAAAAAATCATACAGTTTCAGAAAAAATAGTATAATTAAGTTTTCAAACTCTTCACAACCATTAATAGAAGAAAAGCTAAACTAGCGGTCAGGAAATAAGCAAGCAAGCGAACACCCAAGCGGTGCTAAGCAAGCTGGAGGTACGGATAGCAAACAGTGCTTAACATTAGAGCGCCCGACGGAGCTACTGGAATGACTCGTCTTAGAAGGCAAGTCTAAAATCTGACAGAGTTCCGCCTAGACAAATCTAGTGGTAAAGCGCTGATGTAACCCCCTGATCCCTGATATACGTATCACAGTATCAGTACTCGATACGACGTGTAAAGTCGATCTGACCTTCTTGGTCATCTGATTAAGCCAATTTTAGTTTCAGATATCATTTTTTAATCTTTAGATTTTTTAGAAATTTTTTAGAATTTTTCTAGATTATTTTGGAAAATCTCCGTAGTCGGTGTCGACAGATACCGATAATCAGCTCTACTATTTTTAATTCACAAACGGAGATAAATTTTTAGAATCTGCTTTAACCTTGTAGCTTAGAATCATATTTTATACATTAGGGTGTTTTTGGAGATTTTTCTGAATTATTTCAAAATTCGGCTAAACCAGTGTCGCCCAGTACCGGCGAAATCTTTCAGGATTTTTAATTTGCAAATTAGACTAAATTTCTTCAAACCATTTTCATATTATATCTCAGGATAATATTTTCTATTTTACAAAATTTTGAGATTCGTTCGGGACTAGTTCAATATTAAATAATATTAATTTCTTCATTTCCTTTTCTCTCTTTCTTTTTCTCCTCCACCAATCAAATTATTCCTTCCCCTCCAAAGCTTAGCCACTGCCTTACCCATTCCACTGCCTCCTCCCTATATAAAACCCCACTCACTCTCTCGTTCTCTCTCTTCCATCTCTCTCTCTCTCTCTCTCTCTCTCTCTCTCTCTCTCTTCTCTATCTTTACTTTCTCTTACTCACTCTCTCTACCCCCTATCTCTATCTATACATGCCAGGGGGCCTAACCACTACCCGCGGTCAGGCCAGGCCACCAGCGTCCCCGTCGGCCAGGTCTGGCGCCGCAGCAGGCAAGCCGGCAGTCGCCGCGCCACCCTCTCCCCTTCTCTTCTTTTCTTCTTCTTCTTCTCCTTCTTCTTCGTGTTTCTCTCTCTCATTCTCTTTCTTCCCCTTTCGTTCTCTGCTCCTGGAGCCACCGCCGGCGGCGGCCTTTCCTCTTTGGCGACCAGCTCAGCTAGCCGGCGACTACGGTGGAGCGCAGCGGCAGCAGGTACCGCTGCCACTACTGCTGATTGTTATTGGGTTCACAACCTATAACGGGGTTAACCCAACCCGCTTAGTAGGGTGGGTGATGGGGAGATTCTGTCTCCTCGTATTAAATTAACCGCAAGCGCACGGTCGTTCGATGTAGCACTTGAGGGTCGATCCACAGGGATAGGCGGTTCTTTTGGTTTCAACACTTTTAGGCGAATTGAGTAAAAAATTTTGGGATAGTTTTGTTCTGAACTATGTGTTAATTTAGAAAAGTTGAGCACCTAGGGTCGAATCCCCTAAACTAGCATCGAGTGGTCAATCTCGGTCTCCACACGAGTATGTTGTTATTCACCAAATCTCTACTTCTATTAGGCAAAGTAAGTCTGAACACTAGATCTACGTACAGGGTATTGTCTACATCACATGGTCCATCAAAAGTAAATAAAATGACTAAATAAATTAAAAACAAAAAAGCAGTAAAACTCTAAGCATAGACCATTGACTATTGATACATACCATGTCAAATAACTAGTGACTATAGAAATAATCTCCTAAAAATTGTCGGTCAATTGGTGTGCAAATAACCATATATAGGAGATCCAACGAATGGCCACAAGATATTCTAGCCTAAGTTCATCTCCCCTAGATACAAGAGGGGGTCTACCTATGCATGATACAACTAACAATGATACAATCTCATAAATTAATCATACTTAAATAATTAAAATAATTAATACAACTAAATCAGCTTAAAACTATTTAAATTTAACTAAATAATTAATTGCAAACACTAATTAATTAAACTAATCAAACAAAACTAATAAAAGTAAAAAATAAAAAAACGTACCTTTGCTCTGTAAGAGCATGCCGCCTCCATGATGAAAAGCAAAAAGGGCGGGGGGGGGGGGGAATATTTTCTAATAAAATAATGTGACCAAAAATCCCAAAATACAAAAAAGCTAAAGTTAACAAAAACCTAGATTTTATTAATGGTAGCTAAAAAAATTAATACAAAAGGAGAAGAAAAAAAAACCCTAGGTCCTTGCTGACCACCCCCCACAGCAGCCCTATTTTTTTTACCTTATATAATAAGGATAATTTACAAACAGCCCCTCAACAATTACATATTACAAATTAATTCAGTTTTGACTAAGGCTGATTTTATAAATGGCCATTACGGGCAACCAAACAGTCGATTTAGCAAAAACTCTCAACACCAAAGTTGTAGATCTTCGAATTCTCTTTCCGTACAGATCTTCAATGACTTCTTTCGGAGTCCTATATCTAAAGTTATAGCCAAAATATCGTAATATGTTTGGAAATCAACCCTTAATCTTTTACAAATTGCGTGATTTTATTACTGAAAGTAACCGGATTCCTCTTCTCTTTTCTTTATCTGTTCCCTGCAAATTTCAATCAAATATACCCGAGTAGCATTATTTATATACAAATAATAGATAATTAGGAGTATAAAAATGATGAAAAATCGTGCTGATTAAATACCCCACACTTATATTTTGCTAGTCCTCAAGCAAAAATAATGAAAAGAAAAAGAAAAACTAAACTACCCTAACTCACTTTCGTAGGAATCATGGTTGCACTTAGCATGTGCAACAAGCCGTTAAACCCCTAAGTTACCCCTAGAGGACGAGTTTTGTCTCGTGAAGGTTTTCAGTGGATTATACCCACAAAATCCAAGAAAGTTAGAGATTAAGAAATAAATAAAAGTAAAAAAAAGGATAAAATCAAGAGAAGAAAGACAAATCAATTTTTTTTTTAGTTAACTAGCTAGCAAGATCATCAATTTCCATGAGTTTCATTTTCAAGTAAAACCTCAATTCAAGATATCATATTGGCTATAAAGTAAAGTCTCAAATCCAAAACTTTACACCACCTGTCCTAAGTTTCAGATCCTATGTACCCCGTGATCGTGATATAGTTCTTAAACTTGGGAATATTTAATTACAACTTTCATACTTTTTTTTGTGATAACAAATTTTTTTCTTCCTCTTTTTTTAAGACCTTTTTTTAACTATCTTTCGCGGTAGATACCAAGGCTTCCTGAGGCCAAGGCACCTAGCTAATTGACAATCAAAATTATTATATTTTTATATTGTCTTGTCCTATTAGGCTTTCTCAGCTACTCATATAGCGAGCTTTAGGCCAATGCTCCCAAACCAGATGGTCTTAGGGCAATAAGTGTAAAGATACTCCTACGGATTTAATTACTCAAGCAACTGAAGGTATAAGACAAGACTTATTAATATCTATTTTACTATATAATAAATCTTTTTTTTAGTTGTAATCAATATCCCAAGCCTATGAACTAATAGTGCAAGTGCTATTGGGTACATAATCACTTAGAATAAGTTTAGATGGTATGTCCGTTTTAGATCTAATCTTTATTTTAAGACTTTATAACTCTTTCATCTTAATCTTACCCTTAAAATCCACTCATGGTTGCTAAATCACTCACATACTAGCTTATCATTTGCAGAAAATTTTCAATTTTTTTAAGACTCCTAAAAGAAAATAAAGATTAAAAAAAAACCCTAAAAGCAAAACAAAATTAAAAAAACTCCTAAAAGAAAAAACTGTGAATCTCCCCCCACACCTAAACTGTGTCATGTTCTCATGCACACAAATGAATACAGAGATAAAAATAATGTAGCATGTAATGTACACATTCAAAATATGCACACAATCATGTTGATCATGCAATTCAAACGCACAAAAGATATAGAAATGTAAAAAGTATGCTAGAATTAGAAATACTTATAGTGCGCTAGAAAATCAAGCTGTCAAAGCAACAAAAATGCTCCCTGTGTGTGGTGGATGCCTCCTTACTTATCCTGTATCACTTGTAATAAACTCAACACATAGGTTAGAGAAAGAGATAAATAAAAGACTCACCAAAACTGACTCAACTAACTAAAAGGAAAATAAAAAGACTCAAAAACTATGAGAAAAAAAATGCAAATATATACATATGAACAACTCCACGTTTTCCCCACACCTAGCGTAAACTATGTCGGTTCCTCCCCTTGATCTTTTTCCACTCTCAAAGTGGGTCCTCTTCATCGACTTTAGTTGTAAATTACAACCTCCTTTAAACTTGATTTTCACACTCTTTTTCTTTATCCTCTTCCTCTTCCGCTTTTTTCTGATCAGCAAGTTAGAAAGAGGACTCACTCCCGCAGCATTAACACCTAGCCCAATCTTATTATCTTCACTTTCACGTGAGCAAGCTTGATCAATAGCTAAGAATTTAAGTTCATCGTCAAATGTCTCTTCAAAGCTTTTATCAAAGAATCCTGTGGGGAATATGTGTCCATCCAATTCATCTAGGAGTAAAAACGCATCCTCAAAGATCTTTTCAAATCTTTGTTCGCAATATTTACAGCCAAATTTTATGGACTCGTTGTCGATTTGATCGTTCGCCATTTCTCGAATCAGGGATGACACATGATTTGAAAATCACCTAGAGGGGGGGTGAATAGGTGATAATGCTAATCAATGCACAATTTAAAAATTATGAAGCAACAATCTCACAAAGCAAGTGAATATAGCAATGAATGTAGAAAGCAAGTAATAAGAGCAATGAAAATAGAGTAAGAAATAAAAGTAAGTAAACCAAACGCAAACACCGAGATTTGTTATCGAGGTTTGAGCACCCAGCTCTACTTCCCCGCCTTCCCTAGAAGGATTCCAACCACTTCCACTATCACAAAGATGTCACAAATACACCGGAGTACCCAACTCCACAATCTCAAGTACAAGCAATCTCTGAGTAGTCAAAAGACCACAAACTCTCTCTTACAAAATTCTCTTCCCTTACAAAGATCCTTAGAGAATAATGAGTAGGAATGAAGCTCTTGTGTGTAAGGAGAAAAGAAAAAGAAATCAGAGAGTTCTTGAAAACACTACAGAAAATGAGAGAGAATTTCAGCACAAAACCAAGAAACCAAGACTTTTTGAATGCCTTAAACTTTTGAAAATTTTTGAGAATTTTTTTCTTGTAGCCAACCTCTCCCTAAACACCCCTATTTATAGGAGAGGGGTAGGGTTAGGAGATAAAATATATTTAAGGCTAATCAGAACGTATTAGAACCAAAACATGTCACTTAAACATACTTAAGTGAGAAAAGGACAAAAATAAACCAGCTCAGAAAACTAGCCGTTACTGTTCAAACGGCTAGCTCGGTCGACCGGCCCGGTCGACCGCTAGTTCAAAGAAGATAGCCATTGCAGGCTACGGTCGACCGGCCGGTCGACCCAAACAAACAGAGAGCTCTGCTCTCAGACCGGGACGGTCGACCGTCCAAAGTCTGCCAAACGTGCACAGATTTGTGCACGTCGGTCGACCGACCCGGTCGACCGACTTCCACCCAAGTCGACTTGTCAGAAGATTAGTCGACTGGATGAAGTCTGGAACAGAAAACTGGTCAGAAAAACAGTTTTGAAAATATTTTGAAAAATCTTTTAACACTCCTAAAAATCACCAAAAATAGTTTTATCACTTTGCATTGATATATAAACATGTGGTAAAAAGTTTAGCTCAAATATCAATCAATATGAACTAATTTTGTCTCTTATCATTTTTACCAAAAACCAAAAACTGTATTTTCTAAAACTTGGATTTTGAATAGAAAATACGTTTTGTCCAAAACTCTTCCAAATACAAAAACATGATATTTAAACATTTTGAAGCATGATGTATATGGATATAATCCTATATACATGAAACATATATATATCATAGTTTTTGTCATAAATTTCAAAAATAAGTTTTGATAAAATACAAAACTTAAAACACATGAATAGGTATATCAAAGTAAGTTTGTAGGTTGAAGATTGTATACAAACTATTTATATTTGGAAACAAGATGTGCACAAAAACGTGTGTGATAGAGCTTCAAACCTATTCACTATTCTTTAACAAAACTCTAAACTAAAAACAAATCTAATAAATTATCTTGAGCAATCTTGAAGTCTTGAGCCATGCAATGCCTTACTAGAGCCTTCTCTTCTATGTTCCTCCCTTGATGTGCAAAAAGCCTTCTTTACTTCATGAACCTAGAAATTCTTGCAATAGCTAAGCAATGGCCTCCAAATATGGTACTAACCTGAAACTTATCTTAAACAAACTAATTAGTACCAAATAGCTCTTATTTGTTTTGTTATCATCAAAACTCTAAACAAATGGAGAGTGTAACCTTTTGGGCCAACAATCTCCCCCTTCTTGATGATGACAAAACAAATAGGCTATAAACAAAAGTATAGGGGAGGAGAAAGCTCCCCCTCAAATTATGCTATATTAAACAAAGAAAAACAATGTAATTTGTAATTTGCAAGTAAACATAATGAAACCAAAAACCAAAAACACTTGCAAAACACTTAAACTCAAATTACAAGAATTCATGAAAACACATCAAAAACTTAAAACATATATAAACTCATATGGAACCAAAACCATATGAGCTCATATTTCCATACATAAAATCATTCTCCCCCTTTTTGTCATACATCAAAAAGGGTTAAGAAAATATTTTTATTCAATAACACAAACATTAAGTTCACCACAAATGAATGAAAATCTAGCAAAATCAAGTGGTTTAGTGAAAATATCGGCAAGTTGCAAATCCGTAGAAACATAATCAATATCTATATATCCTTTCTCAAAATGATCTCTAAGAAAGTGATATCTAATCTCAATGTGCTTGGTCTTACTATGTTGATTTGCATTCTTTGTCATATGTATAGTACTAGTATTATCACAAAATATTTTTATATGGTTATAATGCAAATCATAATCAAGGAGAGTATGTTTCATCCAAAGGACTTGTGCACAACAAGCCCCGCGGCAACATACTCCGCCTCGGCGGTTGAGAGAGCTACGGAATTTTGTTTCCTAGAGGACCATGAAACAAGACAATTACCAAGAAATTGACATGTCCCACTAGTACTCTTTCTATCTACTTTACAACCCGCATAGTCGGCGTCCGAATAATTCGTCATTGAGAAATCTCCGGTTTTCGGATACCATAGACCCATTCCAATCGTTCCCTTAATATAACGAATAATACGTTTTACCGCAATAAGATGGGACTCTTTGGGACACGATTGAAATCTAGCACAAAGACACACACTAAACATGATATCCGGCCTACTTGCCGTCAAATACAAAAGACTACCTATCATGCTTCTATACAATTTAATATCAACATTTTTACCTTGGTCATCCTTATCAAGCTTGGTGGTAGTTGCCATGGGAGTGTTGCAAACCTTTGAGTCTTCAAGTCCAAACTTCTTTACGAGTTCCTTTGCGTATTTGGCTTGACATATGAAGTTCCCATCTTTTAATTGCTTGATTTGGAGTCCAAGAAAGAAATTAAGCTCACCCATTGATGACATTTCAAACTCACATTGCATAACCTTTTCAAATTCCTTGCATAAAAACTCATTAGTAGAACCAAAAATTATATCATCAACATAAATTTGCACAATTAAAATGTCATTATCAACATGCTTAGTGAATAGTGTTGTATCTACTTTGCCTTTAATAAAATCATTTGAAATGAGAAAATTAGAAAGCCTTTCATACCAAGCTCTTGGAGCTTGTTTCAATCCATACAAAGCTTTATCAAGTTTAAAAACAAAATCGGGATGAACATGATCAACAAACCGGGAGGTTGAGTAACATAAACTTCTTCATTTATAAAACCATTCAAAAATGCACTTTTTACATCCATTTGAAAAAGTTTAAAATTTTTGAAAGATGCAAAAGCTAGTGTCATCCGTATGGCTTTAAGCCGTGCTACGGGTGCAAAGGTCTCCTCAAAGTCAATTCCCTCAACTTGAGTGTAACCTTGGGCCACCAACCTAGCCTTATTCCTAATCACATTTTCGGACTCATCCATCTTGTTTCTAAAGATCCACTTAGTACCAATTATTGGTCTATCGTGGGGCCAAGGAACAAGGTGCCAAACTTGGTTGCGCTCAAATTGATTGAGTTCCTCTTGCATGGCTAGCAACCAATATGAGTCCGCCTCGGCTTCGAGGATGCTTTTGGGTTCAAAATGAGAAATGAAAGCAAAGTTACCACATAGGTCATGGAGTTTGGAGCGAGTTGTTACCCCTTTAGATGCATCACCTAAGATGAGCTCCTTGGGATGATTTGTGGCATATCTCCAAGCTTTAGGAAGCGGTTGAGAGCTTTCCTCTTTATCCTCTTAAACGTCACCAATTGGTTCTTGCTTATTATCTTGAACGGGTGAGTCCTTCAAGGATAGTCTCTCCATGTCTTCACCTAATGGTTCAATCTCTACAACATTCTCAACAAACACATTAGATTCTTCAAATTTAACATGCATGGATTCTTCAATGGTAAGTGAAGATCTATTGAATACTCGATAAGCTTTACTAGTTATAGAATATCCAACAAAGATTGCTTCATAAGCCTTAGCATCAAATTTACCCAAGTTATCTTTAGTGTTCAAAACAAAACACTTGCATCCAAAAATTTTGAAATATGAAACATTAGGTTTTCTAGAATGATACATTTCAAAAGATGTTTTGGAATTTTTACATAAATAAATACGATTTGATATATAGCATGCGGTGTTTACGGCCTCGGCCCATAGATATTGAGGGAGGTCATACTCACTTATCATTGTCCTAGCCATCTCATGAAGTGTTCTATTTTTCCTTTCTACAACTCCATTTTGTTGTGGAGTTCTAGGACAAGACATTTCATGCTTAATCCCCTTTTCATCACAATAAGTCATGAAGAGTTGGTTAACAAACTCACCACCTCTATCACTCCTTATTTTCAAAATCGGAAAACCTTTTTCTTTTTCAACCCTTTTTCGAAAAATTTTAAAATGAGAAAAAGTTTGATCTTTGTGTTCCAAGAAGAAAACCCAAGTGAAACGGGAAAAATCATCAACTAAAACAAATGCAAATCTACTACAATTTAAGCTCTTAGTTTTAGTAGGTCCAAAAAGATCCATATGAATTAATTCTAAAGGCCTAGTTGACATGATATCCTTGATTGATTTGAAGGAAGACTTGGTTTGTTTCCCAAGTTGGCACGCACCACAAATGCGGTCTTTCTCAAACTTCAAGCAAGGTATACCCTTCACCAAATCCTTAGAATTAATCCTAGGAAGATGGTCAAAAGATGCATGTCCTAATCTTCTATGCCAAAGCCAAGAATTTTCATCAAAAGCATTTAAGCATTTAGTAGAACATTCCATATTAAGCATGTCAATGATATAAACATTATCATCACGAAAACCGGTGAGAATACAATCATTTGTTTTAACATCAAAAATCTTGCAAGAAGAATCATCAAAAACAACTTTAAGTCCACGATCACAAAATTGACTAATGCTAAGCAAATTATGTTTCAAACCATCAACAAGTACAACATTTTCTATAATGGGAGATGTACCAATTTGATTGTTACCTATACTGATGATAGTGCCTTTGGAGTCATCCCCGAAGGTGACGGAGCTACCTTCCTCGTACCTTGATAGGGTTGTAAAGTTATTGATGTCCCACGTCATGTGTCTAGAACAACCACTATCAAGGTACCACCGCTCCCTACGTCTTGGAGCCTTGGTGTGTACCTACATCAAATAATTTAGGACTTGATTTTGGTACCCACATTTTCTTGGGTCCTAAAGAGTCAGTTTCATTAACCCAAACAAGATTATTGGTCCTATTTATTTGGTCATAACAAAATTTAGCCAAATGTCCATTCTTACCACAATATGTGCATCTATACACTCTACCATATTTAAAAGCATAGTGAGCTTGTGATTTGTGAGCATGAGAATTTTGAGCATGAAAAGATTTAGCATGAGAAGTGTTATGTATAGTGTGAGCATGAGGAATATTAACATGTGAATTTTTAGCATGAGAGGTGTGCTTTTTAGAAAACATTTCTTCAAGTTTCTTAGTGTTAAAAGCACAATCCTTTAAAGTCTTTTCAAAATCAACAATTCTAGTTTTCAAAGAAGAAATTTCTTTTTCATCAATTTTAGGAAATTTTGCTTTACAAGCAACTTTATAAGCACAAAATTCATTTTGGGTAGAAATGAGATTTGAAGAAATTTCATCTTTTTCTTTAGAAATAATAGCAAGTTGATTTTTGAGAAAAGCAACTTCTTTTTCCAATTTAGAGCATTCAATCTTTTAATTGTCATAAGTTTCTGAAAGTTCAACAAAGGCATGAACAAGATCTTCTTTGCTTAATTCATCATCTTCATCATCAAGAGGTTGAGGGGTTACCTTTAGTGTGTTTGCCATGAAACACATATTCGCTACATCCGCCTCTTCCTCGGACTCGCTTTCCGAATCCCAAGTTGCCTTGTACGCTCTCTTTTCTTCCGGTTTCTTTGGTTTGAAGGAGGAGGTCATCTTCTTCTTGAACTCCGGGCAATCCGCCATGATGTGTCCGTGCTTTCGGCAATTGTAGCATATAATTTTTCTCCCCTCTTTGCCTTCAAATTTCCTTCGGAAGTTGAGCTTGTTCCTCCGGTACAATCTCTTCACATTGTGAACAAGTAGTGATAGCTCCTCATCTTCTTCTTCATCTTCTTCATCGTCTTCAAGAGTGGATGAAGACTTGAAGGCCAAGGATTTCTTCTTTAGTGGAGCGGCCTCTTCTCTTGCTTTCTTTTCCATCTCATGGGTTTTTAGGTTCCCAATGAGACTAATGAGGTCCATTTCATCCTTGTCGTTCAATTCTTTTAGGGTGGTGGCCTTGATCTCCCATGATGTAGGAAGTGCCCGAATCACTTTTCTCACCTTTTGGTCATTGGAGATGTCATCACCTAAAGAAGAAAGAGCATTAGTGATTTTAGTAAATCTAGTAATCATACAATCAATAGATTCTTCATCAATCATTTTAAAGGATTCATATTGGGACCTTAAGAGATCTATCTTAGCTCTCTTAACTTGTGAAGTCCCCTCGTGTGTGACCAATAAATGTTGCCAAATCTCATAGGCGGATTGGCAATGAATTACCCGTGTAAGGTCATCCTCATTCAAGGCGGTTAAGAGGGAATTTTGGGCCTTGGAGTTAGCCTCATATTCTCTAAAGTTGAAGTCGGTCCATGTGCTCTCATCACTATCGGGTGCAACATATGGTTTGGTCAATGATTTAGCCTCTAAGCTACCTAAGGATTTCAAAAAGATAGTCATCCTAACCTTCCAAATAGGGAAGTTGAGTCCATCAAATTTAGGAGGGGTTTTGATGTTATCGGCCATGTTTACTAGTGAATGACAAATGGAATGCAAATGTTGATTAGCAAATTTTAAGGATCTCTCTATGGATTTTAAGCCAAAACCTAGAGTCCAAGCTCTGATACCAATTGAAAATCACCTAGAGGGGGGTGAATAGGTGATAATGCTAATCAATGCACAATTTAAAAATTATGAAGCAACAATCTCACAAAGCAAGTGAATATAGCAATGAATGTAGAGAGCAAGTAATAAAAACAATGAAAATAGAGCAAGAAATAAAAGCAAGTAAACCAAACGCAAACACCGAAATTTGTTATCGAGGTTCGAGCACCCAGCTCTACTTCCCCGCCTTCTCCAGAAGGATTCCAACCACTTTCACTATCACAAAGATGTCACAAATACACCGGAGTACCCAACTCCACAATCTCAAGTACAAGCAATCTCTGAGTAGTCAAAAGACCACAAAATCTCTCTTGCAAAATTCTCTTCCCTTACAAAGATCCTTAGAGAATAATGAGTAGGAATGAAGCTCTTGTGTGTAAGGAGAAAAGAAAAAGAAATCAGAGAGTTCTTGAAAATACTACAGAAAATGAGAGAGAATTTCAGCACAAAAACCATGAAACCAAGACTTTTTGAATGCCTTAAACTTTTGAAAATTTTTGAGAATTTTTTTCTTGTAACCAACCTCTCCCTAAACACCCCTATTTATAGGAGAGGGCTAGGGTTAGGAGATAAAACATATTTAAGGCTAATCATAACGTATTAGAACCAAAACATGTCACTTAAACATACTTAAGTGAGAAAAGGACAAAAATAAACCAGCTCAGAAAAACTAGCCGTTACTGTTCAAACGGCTAGCTCGGTCGACCGGCCCGGTCGACCGCTAGTTCAAAGAAAATAGCCGTTGCAGGCTACGGTCGACCCAAACAAACAGAGAGCTCTGCTCTCAGACCGGTCGACCGGGACGGTCGACCGTCCAAAGTCTGCCAAACGTGCACAGATTTGTGCACGTCAGTCGACCGACCCGGTCGACCGACTTCCACCCAAGTCGACTTGTCAGAAGACTAGTCGACTGGATGAAGTCTGGAACAGAAAACTGGTCAGAAAAACAGTTTTGAAAATATTTTGAAAAATCTTTTAACACTCCTAAAAATCACCAAAAATAGTTTTATCACTTTGCATTGATATATAAACATGTGGTAAAAAGTTTAGCTCAAATATCAATCAATATGAACTAATTTTGTCTCTTATCATTTTTACCAAAAACCAAAAACTGTATTTTCTAAAACTTGGATTTTGAATAGAAAATACGTTTTGTCCAAAACTCTTCCAATACAAAAACATGATATTTAAACATTTTGAAGCATGATGTATATGGATATAATCCTATATACATGAAACATATATATATCATAGTTTTTGTCATAAATTCTAAAATAAGTTTTGATAAAACACAAAACTTAAACACATGAATAGGTATATCAAAGTAAGTTTGTAGGTTGAAGATTGTATACAAACTATTTATGTTTGGAAACAAGATGTGCACAAAAACGTGTGTGATAGAGCTTCAAACCTATTCACTATTCCTTAACAAAACTCTAAACTAAAAACAAATCTAATAAATTATCTTGAGCAATCTTGAAGTCTTGAGCCATGTAATGCCTTGCTAGAGCCTTCTCTTCTATGTTCCTCCCTTGATGTGCAAAAAGCCTTCTTTGCTTCATGAACCTAGAAATTCTTGCAATAGCTAAGCAATCGCCTCCAAATATGGTACAAACCTGAAACTTATCTTAAACAAACTAATTAGTACCAAATAGCTCGTATTTGTTTTGTTATCATCAAAACTCTAAACAAATGGAGAGTGTAACCTTTTGGGCCAACATGATTAACCAGCTGATTCATTTCATCAAACATCCTGATCTCTTCCTCACATAGCTCGTCAAAACTTTGGTGAGTACACCCAAAGTCTGAATCCATCTGATCATCCGCAAATTCAATTGATCGACTTTGAATCATATTTACTTCAAAGAAAACAGTGGATGGCTCACTTTGTTGCCCTTCCAGGTTGAAGATATTCAGATCAACTGTCATATTTCCAAATGTGAGTTTCATTAAACCGCTATGACAGTTGATCAAAGCATTCGAAGTTGGTAGGAATGGCCTACACAAGATCACAAGAATCTGGCCACGAGGGTTCATCATAGGTTCAGTGTCAAGGATGATGTAACACCCCATTCCCAGAATACGTACTTATCTGCGTATTCAATTTTTCGATCGTATTTTTTAGATTTTCTTCTCGTATTTGTTTTTCTTTTAGGATTATTTATGTGAGCATTTTGTATTGAATCCGGGTCCGTGGACTTGGAGTCAGCCCTAATCTGGATCAAGAACACGATCCTAGTATACTAGTTGATTTAGTCTTTATGGTAGTCTAAATTAACTGATTTTAATTTCAAACACTGTTTCCCAATATTTTAGATTTTTCATGATTTTCAGATTTTTTCTGAATTATTTTTATAAATACCCTAAAATCGGGATTAATAGGTGCCGCTGGTTTATTCCTGGATTTTTAATTTATAAATGGAGTCAAATTTTGAGAAACCACTTTCACAAATTTACTTAGAATAATATTTACTATCTTACTTCATTTTTTGGGAATTTTCAGAATTTATCAGATTTCTGCCAGATTTGGTGTCGACCGATATTGGCGGCCGATTCCAGGATTTTTATTTGAAAACTATAAAGAATTTCTTAAAACTAATTTCATCATGATTCTTGAAATAATATTCTTGATTTTGAGAATTTTTGCGGGTCATTCTGAGATACTTGATTTTCGGACGATTTTGGTATTTTTCCAAAAGTTTTCCGCATCCGCAACTGAATCCTGGGAATCCGCCACTCTAATTATTTTTCCTTTTTCTTCCAAGAAAATATCTTCCTTTTTCCATTTTTTTTTCCTTTTTTCCTATTTCTTTCCTTCCTTTTCCTTACACAAATTCTACAAAATTCTCCATCCTTCCATTATCTTCTACAACTCCCCACCAAAATATCTAACATCAAAAATATCTTCTCCAAAATATCCAACCCCTCTCCCATCACCATGGACGGCCAAGAGACACCTCACCCTCTCCATTTTACAAAAAACTCCCTCTCTAAAACACTTTTTCATCACCTTCACAATTCCAATTCCTATATAAACTTTCCTTCTTCTTTCCACTTCATTTTCTCTTCACCAAAACTTTAACCACCACCAACTCCTCCTTCATCTCCACCACAACCACAACCACTACACTTCTCTAACTCCCTACCTTCATCTTCTTCCTCCTCCATCTCCATTTAAACCAACACAAGCCCCAAAACTCCACCAAAGCCTCCACCTTCTCCTTTACCTTCTCCAAAACTACCACCACAACAAACCTCTCCACAAAACCACCACCCATCATCTTATCCAAGGCCGGCCACCCTCCTTGGATTGGGGCCGAGCTCTTCTTCGTCGGCAACATCTCCGATGATTATTCCGGTAATCGTTCACGATTATTCGGTAATCATTCTGGTGACAATTGCAACGACAACACTAACGTCACCACCACTATCTCTTCTTAACCTTTTTATTTTCCACCACCATCTTCACTTCCACCATCAATTTCACCATCACAACACCACCTCCATCTCCACTACTTTAACTTCCAAACATCACCTCCTTCACTTTCTTTTTATTACTCCACCAAAATCCACCAAATAACACCACCACCAAAGAAATCACCTTTCGCTTCCTCTCTCCCTCCCCCTCCTTGGGGCCGGCCACTTCCTAGGCCACCACCAAGGGGTGGCGCACCACCCTAGGGCCGGCGGCCACCCAAGGGCCAAGCCCCCATTTCCTTTGCTCGCTTGGTATTTTTTCCTCTCCCGGGAATTCGGACGCGCAAAGCTTCAAAAGTGGCGTTTTAGGCGAGTGACTTTCCTCGCCAAAAAAATGGACTTGTCTTAAAATCATTATTATGTTGTATTTAGTATCAGTGCGGTGTGGTTGTACGGGTGTGTGTTGTAATCTGTGGGATGTCTTCACTTGAACCGGACTGATATACTGTAATGCTTGTAATAGGATAGAACAACTCGTGCGGGCCATTCAGCCTCCGGTCTCTCACTATCTCGAAAGAGAAGTGATTTGAGACCGTCAGGTTTCTCAGCACCACCTCCAGGCCATTCAGCCTCCGGTCTCTCACTATCTCGAAAGAGAGGTGAGTTGAGACCGTCAGGTCCCTCAGCTCAGTCTGGTGAGCATACTTAACGCTCAGCGCTTTATTCACTGAATTCGTCTAGGCGAGATGCTGTCGGATTTTCTACTCCAGACGCTCCAGTGTTAAACACTGTTTGCTATTCATACCTCCACCTTGCTTAAGCTCCGCTTGATTATATCACCTGACACCCAACATGCTACTACTTGACACTGGCTCATGTTATACCACCTGTCCCCGTTATGGCTTGACTTATCACCTGTCAACTACATGAACACTTGTCATTGGCGTGATAAAACCTGATACCTGTTACGAATAACTCTCTACTCATGATTATCACATTACGGGAATGTAGTACCTGATCTCTTGTTATGAACTTCCGTTATGCTTGTTATGATTCCTGTTATGCCTGTTATGTACTCCTGTTATGACCAGCTATGTTCCTACTCATTCCCGTAATCTGATAATTATGTTTCATAAGCTATAAAAAGGACAATCTTCACGGGGAATGGGAGGAAGTGATGGATGCCGGTATGAAGCCTTACTTATAGTAGTGGATACCAAAACTGACGATTCGTGTTAGGGGATTTCAGGCCCCCAGAAGATGCGTGTTAGGGGGATTTCAGGCCCCCAAATGGCTGTGTCCCGGGCGAACGGGAACTACTATAAGTATGAGCTATCAGTTCTTCATCAGCTTCCAGTAACAAACCTCGGCTTGCTTATATATGGATGTATGTGTGTTGAGATGTACACCAGGACACATACCTAGATATATGGGTCAGACGAGTAATAATAATAAACGATGCCAACTTTGTATCCATTGTGTAATTTGCCAAGAATGCTTTCATCGGATTTTACATCGGATTTCCAGTTTTATGATTATTATACTATACATGTTCACATCCTACTTTACCACTGGTATTCCACTTCTCTAGTCTCATGTTCTTATCTTATCATACCATGAGTACTTCCTTCTTGATATCACTTGTTTTATATCTACTTACTCCTGCATGCTTATGCTCATGACACAGCTTTCAATGCATGCTTATGATTCAGTTTTATCAATACACATGTGCTTATCTTTGCACGCCATCTGGCTTTCGCCTCACCACTCGTTAGGGAGTTCTGACTCCTCTGGATCCTCATGTCCAGGTCCTGGAACTTGGAGCTAGGGGATTCTCTTGGTTGCTGACCTGAGAGGTGTAACGGTAGCTTGGATCTCCAGCAGACTATCTGAAGCTCTATCCTTCCAGGCCCCCTGTGTGCCTCTCGAGTTTTCTTTTTGTACACTCGTGAGTGTCTTTTATACTATTCATTCTTGTACATCCCTTTGTATACTCACATTTGCGCCTATCGGTGATGTAATATTATTGTAATATTGTATCACATATGGTGATAACTTTGTAATTGTACTCATATGTTGGAATGTATAATGCACCACTTGCTTCCGTACTCTGATTCTTGCCTGTACTGATGCTTAGCGTATATATGTGAGGGTATTTCTAACTTGCATATATACGTCGCAGTAACGTCTCCGTACCCGCGGATCGGGGCGTTACAGGATGGTATCAGAGCCTGGCTCTCATATTCTCAGTACGTCCAGATGGCAGATTAATGGTAAAGAGATTTGCAACTGGAATACAAGAGTCCTGGTTATACAATCCAACTACAAGTGCAGAGTTATCTCTCTCTCTCTTTTCTTTTGATCCATTCCTTGTATCCTGAGACCCTTCAATCTTTTACCTTCCAGCTTCTTCTTGCTACCCCTTCAACCAACTCAGATATGGAAAGACGGGGAACACGCAATGGACCTAGTACCTCTCAAGATGGATCAAGCAGAGACAATGATGGTATGATGAGGATACTTCAAGGGATGATGCAAAGTCAACAGCAGCAGACAGAGCTTCTACGTCAAGGACTGTTGGTTGCACCCCGAGAACAGAGGCCAGGCAACGTGTCAGACTTCAGGAGATTACAACCGACGATCTTTTCAGGCATTGTTAAGCCCTTGGATGCAGAACAATGGCTGGTAGATACGACGGATCTCTTGAATGCGGCCCGAATCCCTAAGGAGAACCAAGTGGAAGTGGCCAAGATACAGCTGAGAGATGTGGTCAGAACCTGGTGGTTGACAGAAGAAGCAACACTAGAGAAACCCATTACGTGGGACCAGTTCTCAAAGGTTTCTCTACGAAAGATTCTTCCCTGCAACAGCTCAAAAGGAAATGGAAGAACAATTTATCCGGCTACAACAACGAAATCGGTCAGTGGATGAATATGCTGCCGAATTCTTAAGGCTTAGCAGGTTTGCACCCTAGATGGTGACAGACGAAGAGAAACGGGCTAGCAGATTTCAGCAAGGGCTGAAGATAGATGTTCAGATGTTTCTTATTCCTCAACAGCTAAAGACATACTCCCAGGTTCTCTCCATTGCCCGTGAAGTAGAACGAGGACTGGAGAAGAAAAATGAGAACCAGATACAGAACAAGCCAATGAAGAGACCCTTTCAATTGATGAACGAAGAACCCACAACCAGGCCCATCAATGGCCCGATAGTCAAACGACCATTCCAACCTTCTCTTCCTCAGATCATATGCAACTTCTGCCACAAGCCTGGACATTATAGGAAAGACTGTCGAATAGCTAACGGACTATGCTTAGCCTGTGAGACTGGAAGTCATACAATAAGAGATTGCCCGTTCAGAACGGTAGGAAATATGGCACCAATTAGACCAGTACTTCCAGCCCCACCACATAGAGGGAACCCAGAACCCATTGGCCGAAGAGCTCCATTCCCACCCCAGCAGCATGATCAAACACAGAGAGGAGCAAGAGCAGATCATGGCAGAGGCCAAGTTTACAACATGTCAGTAGAAGTATCAGGCGAAGCAGCAGCAGAATACGAAGCCCAGTATCCAGAACAGGGACCTTAAGGATATCATTATAACAGCTACCCCTGATCTTTTGTATTTTAAGTTGGTTATCTTTCTAATATTCCACTTTATCTCTTTCTTATTGTCGACCCTAGTCTCTCCTGTGTTCATCTTCCCCTTATCGAAATTTCGAGGACGAAATTTTTGTAAGGTGGGTGGAATGTAACACCCCGTTCCCAGAATACGTACTTATCTGCGTATTCAATTTTTCGATCATATTTTTTGAATTTTCTTCTCGTATTTGTTTTTGTTTTAGGATTATTTATGTGAGCATTTTGTATTGAATCCGGGTCCGTGGACTTGGAGTCAGCCCTAATCTGGATCGAGAACACGATCTTAGTATACTAGTTGATTTAGTCTTTCTGGTAGTCTAAATTGACTGATTTTAATTTCAAACACTGTTTCCCAATATTTTAGATTTTTCATGATTTTTCAGATTTTTTCTGAATTATTTTTATAAATACCCTAAAATCGGGATTAATCGGTGCCGCTGGTTTATTCCTAAATTTTTAATTTACAAATGGAGTCAAATTTTGAGAAACCGGTTTCAAAAATTTACTTAGAATAATATTTACTATCTTACTTCATTTTTTGGGAATTTTCAGAATTTATCAGATTTCTGCCAGATTTGGTGTCGACCGATGTTGGCGGCCGATTTCAGGATTTTTAATTTAAAAACTATAAAGAATTTCTTAAAATGAATTTCACCATGATTCTTGGAATAATATTCTTGATTTTTGAGAATTTTTGTGGGTCATTCTGAGATACTTGATTTTCGGACGATTTCGGTATTTTTTCAAAAGTTTTCCGCACCCGCAACTGAATCCCGGGAATCCGCCACTCTAATTATTTTTCCTTTTTCTTCCAAGAAATATCTTCCTTTTTCCATTTTCTTTTCCTTTTTTCCTATTTCTTTCCTTCCTTTTCCTTCCACCAAATTCTACAAAATTCTCCATCCTTCCATTATCTTCTACAACTCTCCACCAAAAATATCTAACATCAAAATAGCTTCTCCAAAAAATCCAACCCCTCTCCCATCACCATGGCCGGCCAAGAGATACCTCACCCTCTCCATTTTACAAAAAACCCCCTCTCTAAAATACTTTTTCATCACCTTCACAATTTCAATTCCTATATAAACTTTCCTTCTTCTTTCCACTTCATTTTCTCTTCACCAAAACTTTAACCACCACCAACTCCTCCTTCATCTCCACCACAACCACAACCACTACAACTTCTCTAACTCCCTACCTTCATCTTCTTCCTCCTCCATCTCCATTTAAACCAACATAAGCCCCAAAACTCCACCAAAGCCTCCACCTTCTCCTTTGCCTTCTCCAAAACTATCACCACAACAAACCTCTCCACAAAACCACCACCCCATCATCTTATCCAAGGCGGCCACCCTCCTTGGATTGGGGCCGAGCTCTTCTTCGTCGGCAACATCTCCGATGATTATTCCGATAATCGTTCACGATTATTCCGGTAATCATTCTGGTGACAATTGCAACGACAACACTAACGTCACCACCACCATCTCTTCTTAACCTTTTTTATTTTCCACCACCATCTTCACTTCCACCATCAATTTCACCATCACAACACCACCTCCATCTCCTCTACTTTAACTTCCAAACATCACCTCCTTCACTTTCTTTTTATTACACCACCAAAATCCACCAAATAACACCACCACCAAAGAAATCACCTTTCCCTTCCTCTCTCCCTCCCCCTCCTTGGGGCCGGCCACTTCCTAGGCCACCACCAAGGGGTAGCGCACCACCCTAGGGCCGACGGCCACCCAAGGGCCAAGCCCCCCTTTCCCTTGCTCGCTTGGTGTTTTTCCTCTCCCGGAATTCGGACGCGTAAAGCTTCAAAAGTGGCGTTTTAGGCGAGTGACTTTCCTCGCCAAGAAAATGGACTTGTCTTAAAATCATTATTATGTTGTATTTAGTATCAGTGCGGTGTGGTTGTACGGGTGTGTGTTGTAATCTGTGGGATGTCTTCACTTGAACCGGACTGATATACTGTAATGCTTGTAATAGGATAGAACAACTCGTGCGGGCCATTCAGCCTCCGGACTCTCACTATCTCGAAAGAGAAGTGATTTGAGACCGTCAGGTTTCTCAGCACCGCCTCCGGGCCATTCAGCCTCCGGTCTCTCACTATCTCGAAAGAGAGGTGAGTTGAGACCATCAGGTCCCTCAGCTCCGTCTGGTGAGCATACTTAGCGCTCAGCGTTTTATTCACTGAATTCGTCTAGGCGAGATGCTGCCGGATTTTCTACTCCAGACGCTCCAGTGTTAAACACTGTTTGCTATTCATACCTCTAGCTTGCTTAAGCTCCGCTTGATTGTATCACCTGACACCCAACATGCTACTACTTGACACTGGCTCATGTTATACCACCTGTCCCCGGTTATGGCTTGACTTATCACTTGTCAACTACATGAACACTTGTCATTGGCCTGATAAAACCTGATACCTGTTACGAATAACTCTCTACTCATGATTATCACATTACGGGAATGTAGTACCTGATCTCTTGTTATGAACCCCGTTATGCTTGTTATGATTCCTGTTATGCCTGTTATATACTCCTGTTATGACCAGCTATGTTCCTACTCATTCCCGTAATCTGATAATTATGTTTCATAAGCTATAAAAGGACAATCTTCACGGGGAATGGGAGGAAGTGATGGATGCCGGTATGAAGCCTTGCTTATAGTAGTGGATACCAAAACTGACGATTCGTGTTAGGGGGATTTCAGGCCCCCAGAAGATGCGTGTTAGGGGGATTTCAGGCCCCCAAATGGCTTTGTCCCGGGCGGACGGGAACTACTATAAGTATGAGCTATCAGTTCTTTATTAGCTTCCAGTAACAAACCTCAGCTTGCTTATATATGGATGTATGTTTGTTGAGATGTACACCAGGACACATACCTAGATATATGGGTCAGACCAGTAATAATAATAAACGATGCCAACTTTGTATCCATTGTGTTTTACCAAGAATGCTTTCATCGGATTTTACATCGGATTTCCAGTTTTATGATTATTATACTATATATGTTCACATCCTGCTTTACCACTGGTATTCCACTTCTCTAGTCTTATGTTCTTATCTTATCATACCATGAGTACTTCCTTCTTGATATCACTTGTTTTATATCTGCTTACTCCTGCATGCTTATGCTCACGACACAGCTTTCAATGCATGCTTATGATTCAGTTTTATCAATACACATGTGTTTATCTTTGCACGCCATCTGGCTTTCGCCTTACCACTCGTTAGGGGAGTTCTGACTCCTCTGGATCCTCATGTCCAGGTCTTGGAGCTTGGAGCTAGGGGATTCTCTTGGTTGCTGACCTGAGAGGTGTAGCGGTAGTTTGGATCTCCAGCAGACCATCTGAAGCTCTATCCTTCCAGGCCCCCTGTGTGCCTCTCGAGTTTTCCTTTTGTACACTCGTGAGTGTCTTTTATACTATTCATTCTTGTACATCCCTTTGTATACTCACATTTGCGCCTATCGGTGATGTAATATTATTGTAATATTGTATCACATCTGGTGATAACTTTGTAATTGTACTCATATGTTGGAATGTATAATGCACCACTTGCTTCCGTACTCTGATTCTTGCTTGTACTGATGCTTAGCGTATATATGTGAGGGTATTTCTAACTTGTATATATACGTCGTAGTAACGTCTCCGTACCCGCAGGATCGGGGCATTACAGATGATGAGGTCCACATGAATGATAAATTCACCAACCTTAATCAGAACATTTTAATTTCCCCTCTAGGAATTTTTATTGACCTATCCGCCAATTGGAGTGTGACCTTAGTTGGTTTCAACTCTCCTAACTCTAACTGTTGGTACAACGAATAGGGAAATAAGTTTACGCTCGCTCCCAAATCTAGTAAGACTTGTTTGATAACTGTGTTCCCTATTGTGCATGAGATTGTTGGGCAGCCAGGATCTTTGTACTTCACAGGGATCGAATTGGACAGAATCTCAGAAATATTTGCCGCAAGAAAGATTTTTTTGGGGACCTGTGTTGCTCTCTTCTTTGTGCAAAGGTCCTTTAAGAATTTTGCATAAGAAGGGACTTGCTCAATTACATCTAAAAGTGAAATATTGACCTTTACCTACTTAAATATTTCAAGAGCCTTTTCCACTTGAGCAGAATGCTTCTTCGGTTTGAGCCTATTTGGAAATGGTGCTGGTGGCTCATACAGAGGCTCACTGACTATCTTATTTTCTTTTTCTTTCAATTCATCTGAGCCAGAATAGGATGGGACAGCCTTGGGAAAAGAAGGACTCGCTTGGTCGGGCATCACCACCTGATTGTCAATTTTCTTTCCAGATCGCAAAGTATGAACTGCGTTGACTTAAGCAGAACTGGAAGGAGTTGACATTGGATTAACCACAGATTGATTTGGGAATGTTTCCTTCTCCCTCTCATTAATTTGTGATGCCATCTGGCTCACTTTTAACTCGAGACGATTTATCGTCTGTTGATTGGCATTCAACATTTGTGTTGCTGATTGCATGAAGGAAGTGAAATGTCTTTTCCATGTTGCTCAGCTTATGTTCTTGTTCGTTCCCAAGCCCTGGTGGTGGAATTATTGGATTTGCAAATAATTGTGAGGGAGAAGATTGAGTGGAATGTGGGTTCACAAAAGCTGGTTGATTTTGATTTAGTCCCACATTCGGTCTTAAAATTTGCCCACTATTTAGCTGATTCTCATTGGACAAGGGACCTTTTTGTATGTCCCATGGTTCCAAAAGAAATTAGGATGATCCCTCCATCCTGGATTGTAAGTTGGGGCATAGGGATCATTTCGTTAGTGATGAAACGTGGCATTTAGTTGATCTTGACCGTCGGCTAGTGGATTAGGGAGCAGTGGACAATCTTCCAACTCATGAGTTGGAGAGTGGCACTTGTAACAGCTCCGTGTGAATATCTGATTTATGTGATCGAGCTGTGCAGGAGTCCTTTTGAGTTCATTGTCTCTATTCTTCTCGTTAAAGCAGCCACCTTAGCTTCAGCAGCACTCGAGTTCTCAATTAAGTGGACATCGCCCCTTAATGTAGGAGTTATTATTGAAGATCTTTCGGTAAATCCCTCCCACTGCATGGTCTTTTCTGTCATATCTTCGACGAATTTCCATGCATCGTCCTCTGTCATCATCATGAAGTCCCCATGACTCATGGATTCAAGTAAGGTTTTAGATTGATAACCTACACCTTCATAAATATTATTTGACAGAGACGCCACTTCTCAATGGCGTGATGGGGACATTGTGCTAGAAGTCTTTAAACCTTTCTAGGTATCTCCAGAATGGTTCTTTGTCATATTGATGAAATTGACTTATCTCACTCCGTATTCTTGCAGTCTTATGCATTGGGAAGAATTTCTTTAGAAAGACTGCGACAAATTCCGCCCACGTTGTGATTGAGTTGATGGTCAGGCTATTCAACCACTTTTTAGCATTGTCCCGAAGTGCAAATGGAATGAACCTTAACTTAACTGCATCATCATTCAATTATTGGATCTTCATCATTGCACGGACCTCTTCAAATTCACTGATGAACATATATGCATCGTCTGATTCCAGTCCGAAAAACCTTGGGAGCATCATGATGTACTGCGGCTTAAGTTCGTAATTATTTTCACTAGCTGCTGGGAGTTGGATGCAGGAAGGACGTGATGACCGAGGAGGATACCATCAATCCATAAGAACCGGTTGTGAAATAGTAGTCATTTTGGACTCGTTTGAATCTTTACCAACTAGACGTTCTCTTGAGTCTCGTAACCAAGCTGAAATAAATCAGGATCACGGACAAATTGGGTGAAGGTGATGTGAAGAGAAACTGATGATGTGAGAATGGACTAAATCTATACTAATTTTTAATTGGTTTTATTTATTTTATTTTTTATGTTTTTCTTAAATTCGATATTAGTGTCAAAACTAAAGATAGAACACCGTGTCCCCGGCAACGGTGCCAAAAACTTAATGGGGAGATTCTGTCTCCTCGTTTTAAATTAACCGCAAGCGCACGGTCATTCGATGTAACACCTGAGGGTCGATCCACAGGGACAGTTGGTTCTTTTAGTTTTAACACTTTTAGGCGAATTGAGTGAAAAATTTTGGGATAGTTTTGTTCTGAACTAGGTGTTAATTTAGAAAAGTCGAGCACCTAGGGTCGAATCCCCTAAACTAGCATCAAGTGGTCAATCTCGGTCTCCACACGAGTATGTTATTAATCACCAAATCTCTACTTCTATTAGGCAAAGTAAGTCTGAATACTAAATCTACGTACAGGGTATTGTCTACATCACATGGTCCATCAAAGGTAAATAAATTGACTAAATAAATTAAAAGCAAAAAAGTAGTAAAACTCTAAGAATAGACCATTGACTATTGATACATACCCTGTCAAATAACTAGTGACTTTAGAAGTAATCTCCTAAAAGTTGTCGGTCAATTGGTGTGCAAATAACCCTATATAGGAGATCCAACGAATGGCCACAAGATATTCTAACCTAAGTTCATCTCCCTAGATACAAGAGGGGGTCTACCTATGCATGATACAACTAACAATGATACAATCTCATAAATTAATCATACTTAAATAATTAAAATAATTAATACAACTAAATATTTTTAAAACTATTTAAATTTAACTAAATAATTAATTGCAAACACTAATTAATTAAACTAATCAAACTAAACTAATAAAAATAAAATAAAAAAAACGTACCTTTGCTCAGTAAGAGCATGCCGCCTCCACGATGAAAAGCAAAAAAGGGGGGAAAAGTATTTTCTAATAATAGTGTGGCCAAAACTCCCAAAATACAAAAAAGCTAAACTTAACAAAAACCTAGATTTTATTAAACGTAGCTAAAAAAATTAATACAAAAGGAAAAAAATAAAACCCTAGCTCCTTCCTGACCGCCCCACCACAGCAGCCCTGTTTTTTTACCTTATATATTAAGGATATTTTACAAAACAGCCCCTCAACAATTACATATTACAAATTAATTCAGTTTTGACTCAGGTTGATTTTATAAATTGTAAATACGGGCAATCAAACAGTCGATTTAGCAAAAACTCTTAACACCAAAGTTGTAAATCTTCGAATTCTCTTTGTTCTGACCGGCGGCTAAACAAAAAAAACTTCTTTGTTCTGTCGGTCGACTGGCCCGGTCGACCGACAAAACCCGAGAGCAAGGGTCTGTCAGTCGGTCGAACGGTCCGGTCGACCGGCAGACGTGCACAAACGTGCACGCCAAGACCATAAGGCCCGGTCGACCGATCAGGCCTGAAATCGATCCGGTCGACCGCTCGGTCGACCGTTGGGCCTGAAACAGATTTTTTTATAGAAAAAATTTTGAACATGGGAGAATTTTTAAAATAATTTTAAATGGCTATATGATTAAGTAGCATGCTATAAGGGTTGGTATACATGACATAAATAAGATGTAAAAATATAAATATTTAGAGACATGTATAATAACAAAGACATGCACCTAATCCAACTATCCAAAACAAAAACTGTATTTTTGAAAAATGAAAGTGTATGTGTGTTTTCTTGAGCCAACATATCATAACCTCATTCTTTAACAAACTAATTCTTACAAAGGTTCTAGGTGACTACATGATCTTCAAATTAGGGCTTCTCCATGGAATGTTGTATAGCTTGAATCCTTGAACCCGAATTGAGTCATCTTGAGTCAAAAGTACCTTCCTTTAGGGAAGAACACAACTTGAATCCTTAGAACCCTGAAACACACTTAAACACTAAAAATATGATTAGTACAAATAACTATATATGTTTTGTAATCATCAAAACTCAAAAATCGGGTGATTGTAACCTTGGGCCAACACATGTAATTGTATGTCGATCATGTTCATAATCTTAAAATCATTACAAAAATAATAATAATCTGACACAAATTTATGTCATCTTGATACTGGCACCAGTACACTGGATATTATGCTTCTTGTATGCACTTATTACATTGAACACTGTCATTCCATGTACTTGTATCACCGCTACACATATACTGTGTAACGCCCCGATCCCCAGGATACGGAGACGTTATGGCGACGTACATACGCGAGGTGAAAACACGCTCACGCGTACGTTAAGCCTCAGAACAGTACATAACCTTTATATAGACATGGGTCCCAGCATGAAATAAGTACAAGAATACCTGCAGAAATAGGTCAGCGATCATAATAGATATGAAAAACAGGGACAAATAAGATAACAGAAATAAATGCCCAGGATACCTATGAATAGGCCAGATGAGGAATCTCCTATGTCACGCCAAGGCACTCTCTGCTACTCCGAGAAGTCGGATCTCCAATCTGGGCATGCAAACCCAGGGTCGTCAGAAAGCGACCTAGTGAGTGGTAAAAGGAAGGAAGCAGTAATATATACATAATAATACAAGCACGATACGAATATATAATACATGAAGTGGTACAAGTGATATTATATCATAAGCATATAGGAAGCAGTGAAAATATATAAACATGTCATCTTTTGGTACCATCACTACTTAGTCGGTTATCAACAGGTCATGATTCTACTCATATCGAGTTTATATAATAAATAATGTTATTTAGCAGTGAAGTAAAAGCAGTGAACATGGTAGTGATGTAAATGAACATGCAGGTAGGCATATGCAATCTGATCATGTTACTGTGTTGTGTCTAAATAGCATATAAGCAATGCAAAGCAGAATATATGTGATGCAAGGTGTACATGTGCATGAGTAGTATGCCACTATAGGTATCAGGTAGTGTAGCAAAGTCTACAGGTAACATGATAGCGGATACAATAACATGAACAGGAACAGTAACAGGTAAGCAAGATCACAGTGAACATGAAAGCAGACAAAATAACAGGAACAGTAACAAGTTAGCATACATGTATCAGGCAAGTCATGTGATTGACACAATAGTAGAAATCAGTACCACCTGATATTTTAATCAATCTCTTCCAGTGTCCCATACCACTGGCAGTTCATACTGGAGCCCGCACTCCAGTCGAACCCATCCGGACATGGCCTACGGGTACCATTATCCAGACGAGAGAGTGACCAAATAACAAGTGTTCCCAACGTCACTATTGTGTATACTGTTTTATTATGTTAATTGGAAACCCATGGTCGAGGAGTTCTTATCGGGTAGGTGTATCCCGTGCATACCCGGGATCACGGCCTTTATCAAACCCCTGGCTGCTAAGACCAGAGCCCTCCGCTAAGAGGGGAACAATAATCAAGTAACAAGAGCTCATGGAGCAATTGGTAGGTAGCACTACCATCCCCTGCAGTGGGAAAACAATATGGATCCAGTACATCACCCGATAAGATCTAATCAACCGTCAAGTCTCCCCCATACCCCAGTTATCATTATGATCTGATATGTCCTGATATGTCAAGTATACAATGTAACAAGAACAAATACAGTACCTAATACGGATAACACGATAACTGGACCTGAGCTCTGTTGATAGCATAAAACAATATATCGGGAACAATATACCCGAAACGGGAACAATATCACGGGAACAATATAACGGTAACAATATAACAGGAACAATAGATGTGGAAGTCCACATATCGCATATCAACAGCTCTCATGTCCAGTAACGGGAATACCCATATTAGTAACAGGAAACAATCATATAACATGAATACGGGAACATGAAGCAATAATACATATAATATGCACGGTGATCCATATCACAAGAAGATAGAGAGACCATATAGGCATGTGTGACAGGGATATAGAACATGACATGCATGTGTAACAGTGATATGTAAACATGAAATGCAGGCATGTGTAACCGTGATATGTAAACATGAAATGCAATAGTCCGTGCAGTGGTCTATCAGTGTACCAGTGGAACATCTATGTGTGGTAATACGCCGTGTAATATCTCTGTGCACGTGCATGTCATAACAGTGATCAGTGCGTCCATGTAACGAGGATATCAATATAAATGACGGTATCCAGTGTCCTAGAATATCCGTATATTGGTAGGTCACAGACATGCAGTATTAGTGTCGTGAATCTCAGTATCTATGTAATGGTGTACATGAAATACCGATATCTAGTGTAACCGATACATGCACTACGGTATTTAGTGTACCAGTGGGTCGGTCAGGATGATAGTGGAGTATGCGTGTCTTCGTGTCCATGTAGCATTAGTGTGGAACCATACTAGTTATCCATGCAGTGACGGTGTCTAGTGATTCTTTAATTGATCATCTATCTGTAAGATCACCTAGAGGGGGGGTGAATAGGTGATGGCTAATCTAATGGTCACTTGTGAACAAATAATGCGGAATTAAAACTAAGTTGACCAAATAAACTTCTTTTAATTTAAACACTTATGTATAACACAAGAGTGTTGCCGAATTCCCCTTGCGAGGCTCTGGACAAGCTCCTCTAGATTCCCCTTGAATGGGTTGAGGTGCCGCGTTGGCTCTCTTGGTTGAATACTAGTGTTAACAACAATCCCACGCAATTATATATCAATTATGAGCACAAGGGAATATATCATGCATATATAAGATGAACACAATAAATTGAATGCAAGATATAAAATAGAGACAAAGAGAGAGAGAGAGGGAAGAGTAAGCAATCGCAAACACAAAGGGTTTGTTTCGAGGTTCGAGCACACTTGCTCTACATCCCCGCCTTCGACACACGAAGGATTTCCACTATGCAAGATCCCACCGGATCTCTCCTCGGTGCCGTACACCTACAAACCCTCGGACTCCCAAGTCCCGTACACACGCAAGTCCACCGACTCGCCGAGGCCGTACCTCTAACCACCAAGAGTTCACAACCGAACTCCAACCACCAACAACGAGCACACTTGCCCGTTTCCTCAAATACAAAGAAAAGATCTCTTTGATGATCACAACACTTGATCACCTAAAGAGCACTCTCACTACAACACACCTATAAGAATATCTAGCAATGGAAAGCTCAAGTGTGTGGTGAGAAAATGAAGGAAAGAAAGCTTTGTGGGAAAACACAAGAAATCACTTAAACACTCTCTTGATAAAAACTCTTCCTTTTGATTGGAAGTATTTGCACTAAAAATCTTGTAGAGAAACTCCTCTAAAAGTGTCTGAAAAACAGCTCAAGAAGTCTCCTAAATGTTCACCTCAAAACAGATGACAAAATCCCAATTTATAGGCTGCCAGAAAATAGAGCCGTTGGGGTTCTGTCAGAGCTGGCGGTCGACCTCCGGTCGACCGGCCAACGGTCATTTTTCTGACCGTTGCAGCCACCGGTCGACTGGTGAGTCGACCGCTCTTCTGGAAAGAACTGTCGGTCGACCGGTTCGGTCGACTGGCAATTTCCAGAGAGCAACAGGTTTGGGTCGGTCGAGTCCCGGTCGAGTCCCGGTCGACTGATACGCACATGCACAAAACTGTGCATGTCGGTCGAGTGCCGGTCGACTGCCGGTCGACCGGTCACTGAGAAATTCTGAAAAATCAGAACTTCCAGGACCTGGACAATTTGGATTTGGTTTTGGGTCTTGGATAAAATGTTTTGGTCTTGAAAAATCATAGAGTATGAGCATGTGTCATACTACTATCAAGGTAAAATACTTGGTAAAAATTCTTTTGATAAAAACCTAATTTTCCATGAAATGTTTTTCAAACCTTTATCAAATACAAAAACAAGATATTTGAGTCCATTTAAAAGCATAGTGTGTATGGATATGATCCACTCCACAATCAATATGAAATATCTATGTTTTTGAAATCTAGTATACAACTTGGTTTTGGTTAAAGAATATACATGATAGAAATACCAAAACCAACAAATATTTTGTCTCAAAGAAAATCTTTTTCTAAAATAAAAGTTCTTTTCTAAAAACAAAATCTTTTATGAAATCAATTAAATCAAGAGTTCTATCAAGAGTGTGTGTGTGTGATATAACTTGAGCAATCCACCAACTATCTATCCTTTACATTTTTACTAAAACAAAAATACAAATTCTATACCTAGACACAAGTCTTCATCTTCTTGAAGTCTTCCCTTGAAGGCTTCTCATCTTCCTGACTTGGTCCAAGCTTGATCCAAAAACTTCCTTGAATCACCACATGCAAGCTCCAAATCTTGTTCTTTTATCCTTTGTTGAGCTATGCACCTACTAAGATCTTGATCATGAATCTGTCACTAATTAAACACAAGATCATAGTAACTATAACTACATGAGTTGATCATCATCATCAAAACTAGGGTGAAGGGCCTTTGGGCCAACAATCTCCCCCTTTTTGATGATGACAAAACTCATGGAGTTATATATGCATGGATTAAAGTAAAGCTTCAAGGAAGCCCCCCCTTAACTCATGCATACCAAATAAATACAAGATATGGCAATCAAAGCACATGACATGTATGCAATGTAGGAGATGCAATCATATAGATCAAATCATAAATCAAATCTTTTGCTCCTAATTGCAAGACAACATATATGCATAAATACAAATCTTACTCCCCCTTAAGCAAGGAACCAAATACTTCTCCCCCTTAAGTAGGAAATCATGAAATCATGCATATAAAATCACAAATTCTTCTCCCCCTTTTTGTCAATCATCAACAAAGGGTTCAAAGAAAAATACATCAAACAAATTTTTCTCCCCCTTAAGCAAGGAACCAAATACATCAAGGAGGGTAAAATACAAATCAATCAATAAAATTTATATGCGATATAAATTCATGAAGAGGAAGACGTTAAGTTAGCTTCCCGACACATATACATTACATGAAAGAGGGATGACAAGCCCTAATTCACATAACGTATAATATGTCATGCATAAGAGGAGATGTGAAGCTCCCCCTACACACGTATATCATATAAAGAAGAGTTGTCAATCTCCTCAATTTATAATATACTCAACATGAATCTATATGTAAGAGAGATGTTAAGCTCTCCTTGCATATAGACAATACAAATCAAAATTTTTGAATTTTTCTTATGAAAACAAAATTTTGAAATATCTTAAATACAATATTTTCTTTAAGGTACCAAATGTAGAACAACCAAATTTTGAATTTTGATACCAATTATGAAATACAATGCATAAGCTTGAAGATAAATAAGATTTGAAGTAAGCTTAGCATTAACAACTTTGTGCTTTAAAAATATAAGAGTCAATTTTAGCTAAAGCACAAGTACAAATCATATATATGTATGAAAAGAGTATATCAATTGAAGTAGATACATACATATATGAAAGAACAAAATATGAGTATATACAACAAGAGTCAAATTGATACCAACTGCAAATAACCAATGATACCAATTGAAAAGTAAGCATAAGTGTATACATCATATAATCTACCATATGAAGAATTCGAACTAGTTAAATGAACTTGTTTTAAGAACTAGTACGAGATCCTTCCATCAAGGAATAAGTTAAAAAGTTTTTCATGAAAGATCAATGAAACACAAGGCACTAAAAACACTCTAATCCATAAAGTCCATATTTTCAAAAATGAGTGTACTAATGTTATGTGAAACATGGCATCATGAAATTGCAATAAAACTCAATATTCCTTCAAATCATAAATTTTGAATTCTTGAAATCCATCACAAAAATTTTAATATATGAAAATCATCAAAATTATATTTCATAGCATATGTATGTTTTGACAAGACATTAAGTATACATACATATCCCCAAAATACAATTGAGTCCTCATAAATAGATTTGCATGAAAGCAAATGACTCAAGGGTTATCCATGTATATTTTAATGTTTTGGCAAAAGAAACTTATACATGAAATGAAATCACATGATCAAAACATAAATCCAATTGGGAATACAAGTTTAAGAATGTAATGATCATCAAAACTAAGCAATACAAGTACATCTAATGGGTTCAAATATGCATTCAAGTACACATATCAATAGATTTATTTGTGCCCAAAATATGTTCAAGTATAAATCCTAGTGTTGATAGAAATTAACATTTAAACTAATATTCAATACATGAAGCGTTCAAATCTTGAGAATATAAAAGAATTTATCCATAAAATCAAAAATAGGATCATGTGCAAATCTTGAAGAATAGATAACTAGTTTAAATAAATTTTTGACAAACTAGTTAAAGATCCTTCATAAATAAAAATCATATGTATTTCATGAATACTACTTAATACATAAAAGTTCAAGCACTCATATTCCATAAAGCTCCAAATTATATATTTTCTTCAAGATAGAGTGTTCAAAGGTTATGTAAATAGTGTCTACATGAAAATAGTCATTGAAGCCCAAACGATCATAAGTCAAATTTTAACAACAAATCATGAAAAATCATTTTCACTAAAATCAACAATTTTTCATGGTATATGTATGGTTTATACAAATCTAACAATATGCATACATATCCCAAAAATAAAGAGTCTATTAAATGTTTGCATGAAGGCAAGAGACTCACGGGTATACATGTATATTTATTAGATTTGAATTAAGCATGCATATACATGAAGTAAATCACAAAAATTGGCAAAACATGTATATATGAGAATTATCAAAACTAGATTATACATATGCATAAAGTGGATACAAGTGAGCATGAAGTTCAAATTATTTAAGAGTCAATTGTAATTCACTATTTGTATATGTATACATACATTTTTGACAAATCTACATCTAAGCATGTAAATACCACATGAAGCACAAATCAAACAAAATCATGAACATGCTATGAATGTATGAAATAAGTAAAAGCATGTATATAAGAATAGGAGTTAAGAAATTGTTACCAACTTCAAAGCTCCAAGCATGGTGGTCTTTTCCACCATAATTCCTTGATAGCAATGCATCCCAATGTTTGTCCATCATGTCCATTGCATTGGCTACCAAGGCACCAATCCTCTCACGTTTTGTGAGAGCCTCCACCTATATCAAAATCAAAGGGTGGGGGTTTTGGTACCCATGTTTTCTTGGGTCCTTTGGGGTTAGCATTGTTATAAGGAACCCAAAATCTATTATATTTAGCAAAATATAAATATGGTTTCTTATCAAAACAATATCTTGCTAGATGGCCTTTGCGGCCGCAATGTGTACAAATGTACACCTTAGCATGATGCTTATGAGTGTGATTGTGATCGTGTTGTGCACCATAAGCATGATGTGTATGTGCATGAGCATGAGGAACTTGTTTCTTTTGAAACAAGGATTCCAACTTAGAATGGTTAAATGCACACGAGTTCAAAGTTGAACTCAATTTATTCATCTTATTTTTCATATTCTTAATCTCATTAGATGTGGCATGAAAAGCATGATGAGATGAAGAATCATTTTTCTTTTTCTTCTTAGCAACAAAATCTTTTTCTTTTTCAACAAATTTTCTTTTCAAAGTAGTATTTTCTTGAAAAATATTTTCTTTTTGTTTTTCTACCATAGCTATCTTATCCTTCAAAATAGTGTTCCCTTTACACAAATCATTTAATTTAGACATGAGGGAAACATTTTCATTTTTCAAGTCTTCATTTTCCTTTTCTAAACATGCAAGTTTATTTTTAAAGAATCATTTTCTACATGCATGCAATCAATGTTCTTTTTCAAATTTTTATTTTCTTTCTTAATTATGTCATATCTTTCAAGCAATAATTGGCATAAAGAATTTAGCTCATCATATGACATACTAGCATCCTCATCATCGGATTCGGTATTTACCTCAAGGGGGTCATCCCCTTGGACCATGTAGCACTTGTTGGAGGTGTCGCTTCCAACATCCGAATCGCTCCCCGCAAGGTATTGTTCATTTTCCGCCAAGGGAGATGAGGGTGTTCCAAACTACAAAAGCCATATCAATATTAGCAACCCTAAATAAGTAATCATCATTTAGGGTACTCTTCAAAGCATTTAGGGCTTTTGTATTAGCCTCAAGATTCTTACCATCTATACAATAAGCATTATTAGTAGTGGCAAGATATACATTATAACCTAGGGCTTTGAGGAATAATGACATCTTAACTTTCCAAATGTGGATGTTAGGAATGTCAAAGGTGGGTGGTGACATAAAGTCCATGGTGAGGTGTGTGTGTACAACAAATATTGTGATTAGCCCAAATGTAGGATCTTTGACTCTTAGGTTGTTAGACCCTTATCAAGAGCACTAGCTCTGATACCAATTGTAAGATCACCTAGAGGGGGGGTGAATAGGTGATGGCTAATCTAATGGTCACTTGTGAACAAATAATGCGGAATTAAAACTAAGTTGACCAAATTAAACTTCTTTTAATTTAAACACTTATGTATAACACAAGAGTGTTGCCGAATTCCCCTTGCGAGGCTCTGGACAAGCTCCTCTAGATTCCCCTTGAATGGGTTGAGGTGCCGCGTTGGCTCTCTTGGTTGAATACTAGTGTTAACAACAATCCCACGCAATTATATATCAATTATGAGCACAAGGGAATATATCATGCATATATAAGATGAACACAATAAATTGAATGCAAGATATAAAATAGAGACAAAGAGAGAGAGAGAGAGGGAAGAGTAAGCAATCGCAAACACAAAGGGTTTGTTTCGAGGTTCGAGCACACTTGCTCTACATCCCCGCCTTCGACACACGAAGGATTTCCACTATGCAAGATCCCACCGGATCTCTCCTCGGTGCCGTACACCTACAAACCCTCGGACTCCCAAGTCCCGTACACACGCAAGTCCACCGACTCGCCGAGGCCGTACCTCTAACCACCAAGAGTTCACAACCGAACTCCAACCACCAACAACGAGTACACTTGCCCGTTTCCTCAAATACAAAGAAAAGATCTCTTTGATGATCACAACACTTGATCACCTAAAGAGCACTCTCACTACAACACACCTATAAGAATATCTAGCAATGGAAAGCTCAAGTGTGTGGTGAGAAAATGAAGGAAAGAAAGCTTTGTGGGAAAACACAAGAAATCACTTAAACACTCTCTTGATAAAAACTCTTCCTTTTGATTGGAAGTATTTGCACTAAAAATCTTGTAGAGAAACTCCTCTAAAAGTGTCTGAAAAAACAGCTCAAGAAGTCTCCTAAATGTTCACCTCAAAACAGATGACAAAATCCCAATTTATAGGCTGCCAGAAAATAGAGCCGTTGGGGTTCTGTCAGAGCTGGCGGTCGACCTCCGGTCGACCGGCCAACGGTCATTTTTCTGACCGTTGCAGCCACCGGTCGACTGGTGAGTCGACCGCTCTTCTGGAAAGAACTGTCGGTCGACCGGTTCGGTCGACTGGCAATTTCCAGAGAGCAACAGGTTTGGGTCGGTCGAGTCCCGGTCGAGTCCCGGTCGACTGATACGCACATGCACAAAACTGTGCATGTCGGTCGAGTGCCGGTCGACTGCCGGTCGACCGGTCACTGAGAAATTCTGAAAAATCAGAACTTCCAGGACCTGGACAATTTGGATTTGGTTTTGGGTCTTGGATAAAATGTTTTGGTCTTGAAAAATCATAGAGTATGAGCATGTGTCATACTACTATCAAGGTAAAATACTTGGTAAAAATTCTTTTGATAAAAACCTAATTTTCCATGAAATGTTTTTCAAACCTTTATCAAATACAAAACAAGATATTTGAGTCCATTTAAAAGCATAGTGTGTATGGATATGATCCACTCCACAATCAATATGAAATATCTATGTTTTTGAAATCTAGTATACAACTTGGTTTTGGTTAAAGAATATACATGATAGAAATACCAAAAACCAACAAATATTTTGTCTCAAAGAAAAATCTTTTTCTAAATAAAAGTTCTTTTCTAAAAACAAAATCTTTTATGAAATCAATTAAATCAAGAGTTCTATCAAGAGTGTGTGTGTGTGATATAACTTGAGCAATCCACCAACTATCTATCCTTTACATTTTTACTAACAAAAATACAAATTCTATACCTAGACACAAGTCTTCATCTTCTTGAAGTCTTCCCTTGAAGGCTTCTCATCTTCCTGACTTGGTCCAAGCTTGATCCAAAAACTTCCTTGGATCACCACATGCAAGCTCCAAATCTTGTTCTTTTATCCTTTGTTGAGCTATGCACCTACTAAGATCTTGATCATGAATCTGTCACTAATTAAACACAAGATCATTAGTAACTATAACTACATGAGTTGATCATCATCAAAACTAGGGTGAAGGGCCTTTGGGCCAACACTATCTTTATGTCTATGTTTATAACATATGCCGTTTCTCGAGTTAAGTTACTAATTTAACATAAGTACGATTTCATAACTAAAGCAATCACTCACGACTTTAATAAACATGAATAAATATAATTTAGAAAAGAAAAACACTCACAAACTATTCACAGAAAGGTAGCTCTCTTTCCCATGATCGCAACGGATCCAGAATCGTCCCAATCGAAGTCCGGATGCTCCCGATATCGCCTGAATACTAAATCATAACAAATAGGGTTAATTATGTAATAAAAAGATTTAAATGCAAATAAGAAATATTAGTAGGGGTTTTCTGAAAATTTACCTTTATTGAGTTTGGATGCGGGTTTGGCTTATAACGGGTCGGGTCCAGCTCCAAACAAACCCGTTTAACTTAAGTTAGGGGTAATTGGGCTAACGGGTAATTGGGTTTAGATATTGGGTTACCCATTAATGGGTTAATGGGTTTGGGCTTAACCCAAACCCACAAAGAAAAGAAACAGCAGCAGCAAGCTCTGCTGCTGCTGCTCCTGCGCGGCCGGCCGGCCGGCCCAGCTGGCCGGCGGCGCTGGTGGCCTGCCGGCGGCGATCCCGGCCGCCGGCGGCGGTCTGGGCTCCGGCCCCGAGTGTGAGAAGAGAGAGGGTGAGGAGAGAGGAGGTGAGAGAAGGGAGAGAGAGAAAGGAGGAAGCTGTGAAGAAGAAGAAAAGAAGAAAGAAAAGAAAAAGAAAAGAAAAGAGGAGGAAAAGAGGGAGGTGGCGGCGGCGCCGGCCGGGGGTGCGGCCGCCGGCGGCGCGTGGTCAGGGGGGCGCGGCGGTGGCGCGCCGGCCACCGGCCGCGGCCGCGGGTCAGGCCGTCGTCTGGCCTAGAGAGAGAGAGAGAGAAATGGAGGGGAGAGAGAGAAGAAATTGTAGAGAGAGAGAGAGTGTGATTTGGTAATTAAGAGAGAGAGATGTGTAGAGAGAGAGAGTAGAATTGAAGAGAGAGAGGGAGAGATTTTTAAAGAGAGGGGAGGAACAGTAAGGCGGTGGTGGCGTTCTCCAGAGGAATGGAGAAGAAAGGAGAAGAAAAGAAAGAAAAGAAAGAAAAGAAAAAAAATTATTTAATTATTATTATATTAGCCTCAAATTTGACCAGTTCCGAACAGTGCCTAAAAATTACAAAAAATAGGAAATATTATTTGGAGACGTAATATGAAGACGGTTTGTCAAAACTCAATCCGGTTTGCAAATTAAAAATCCCGAAGTGTCTCGCCGATACGGGCGACACCGGATTGGCCAGATTTTCGATAAATTCAGAAAAATCTCCAAAAATACCCAAAAGTAGAGAACACGATTTTAAGGCACACGGTGAAAGCGGATTCTCAAAATTCTACTCCGTTTGTGAAATAAAAATTGAAAGGCCGGTTATCGGTATCGGTCAACACCGACTACGGAGTTTTTTCAAAATAATCCAGAAAAATTCCAGAAAATCCTGAAAAATCTAGAATATTAGAAAATAATTTTTGAAACTGAAATCAACTCAATCGGACTACTACGGAGGTCAAATCAATTTTGTACGTCGTATCGCGTACCGATACTGTGATACGTACACCGGGGATCAGGGTGTTACATTTCTCCCCACCTTACAAAAAATTGCGTCCTCGCAATTTCTATCAGGTGTAAGAACAACATTTTCAACCCCAGAGCCGAAATGTTACGGGTCCACGACACTTCCGCTGCGCACTCTGATATCTATAAGGAACGCCGGATGGAAAAGTAGGGTAGTGAACGAATCCTAACAGACGGGAAGCAAGACGATGTAAGGAAAGCGAGAAGGAAATCGGATGTTCTGGTTGACAACTGGAGGGAAGCAAGGAATACAAACGAGTCAAGGAATGAATGGTCAAGGTCATGGTATTCTTGTACTCGTTGCTGGAATCCCCAATTCAGATACAGATCAGTTAATTTGAATCTGCTTGTACTGTTGGTAAGAGCCTGAAGATTGACCCAGATGGTTACTCACACCAGGTGAGAAACCTAGGCTCTGATACCACTATGTAACGCCCCGATCCCCAGGATACGGAGACGTTATGGCGACGTACATACGCGAGGTGAAAACACGCTCACGCGTACGTTAAGCCTCAGAACAGTACATAACCTTATATAGACATGGGTCCCAGCATGAAATAAGTACAAGAATACCTGCAGAAATAGGTCAGCGATCATAATAGATATGAAAAACAGGGACAAATAAGATAACAGAAATAAATGCCCAGGATACCTATGAATAGGCCAGATGAGGAATCTCCTATGTCACGCCAAGGCACTCTCTGCTACTCCGAGAACTCGGATCTCCAATCTGGGCATGCAAACCCAGGGTCGTCAGAAAGTGACCTAGTGAGTGGTAAAAGGAAGGAAGCAGTAATATATACATAATAATACAAGCACGATACGAATATATAATACATGAAGTGGTACAAGTGATATTATATCATAAGCATATAGGAAGCAGTGAAAATATATAAACATGTCATCTTTTGGTACCATCACTACTTAGTCGGTTATCAACAGGTCATGATTCTACTCATATCGAGTTTATATAATAAATAATGTTATTTAGCAGTGAAGTAAAAGCAGTGAACATGGTAGTGATGTAAATGAACATGCAGGTAGGCATATGCAATCTGACCATGTTACTGTGTTGTGTCTAAATAGCATATAAGCAATGCAAAGCAGAATATATGTGATGCAAGGTGTACATGTGCATGAGTAGTATGCCACTATAGGTATCAGGTAGTGTAGCAAAGTCTACAGGTAACATGATAGCGGATACAATAACATGAACAGGAACAGTAACAGGTAAGCAAGATCACAGTGAACATGAAAGCAGACAAAATAACAGGAACAGTAACAAGTTAGCATACATGTATCAGGCAAGTCATGTGATTGACACAATAGTAGAAATCAGTACCACCTGATATTTTAATCAATCTCTTCCAGTGTCCCATACCACTGGCAGTTCATACTGGAGCCCGCACTCCAGTCGAACCCATCCGGACATGGCCTACGGGTACCATTATCCAGACGAGAGAGTGACCAAATAACAAGTGTTCCCAACGTCACTATTGTGTATACTGTTTTATTATGTTAATTGGAAACCCATGGTCGAGGAGTTCTTATCGGGTAGGTGTATCCCGTGCATACCCGGGATCACGGCCTTTATCAAACCCTGGCTGCTAAGACCAGAGCCCTCCGCTAAGAGGGGAACAATAATCAAGTAACAAGAGCTCATGGAGCAATTGGTAGGTAGCACTACCATCCCCTGCAGTGGGAAAACAATATGGATCCAGTACATCACCCGATAAGATCTAATCAACCGTCAAGTCTCCCCCATACCCCAGTTATCATTATGATCTGATATGTCCTGATATGTCAAGTATACAATGTAACAAGAACAAATACAGTACCTAATACGGATAACACGATAACTGGACCTGAGCTCTGTTGATAGCATAAAACAATATATCGGGAACAATATACCCGAAAACGGGAACAATATCACGGGAACAATATAACGGTAACAATATAACAGGAACAATAGATGTGGAAGTCCACATATCGCATATCAACAGCTCTCATGTCCAGTAACGGGAATACCCATATTAGTAACAGGAAACAATCATATAACATGAATACGGGAACATGAAGCAATAATACATATAATATGCACGGTGATCCATATCACAAGAAGATAGAGAGACCATATAGGCATGTGTGACAGGGATATAGAACATGACATGCATGTGTAACAGTGATATGTAAACATGAAATGCAGGCATGTGTAACCGTGATATGTAAACATGAAATGCAATAGTCCGTGCAGTGGTCTATCAGTGTACCAGTGGAACATCTATGTGTGGTAATACGCCGTGTAATATCTCTGTGCACGTGCATGTCATAACAGTGATCAGTGCGTCCATGTAACGAGGATATCAATATAAATGACGGTATCCAGTGTCCTAGAATATCCGTATATTGGTAGGTCACAGACATGCAGTATTAGTGTCGTGAATCTCAGTATCTATGTAATGGTGTACATGAAATACCGATATCCAGTGTAACCGATACATGCACTACGGTATTTAGTGTACCAGTGGGTCGGTCAGGATGATAGTGGAGTATGCGTGTCTTCGTGTCCATGTAGCATTAGTGTGGAACCATACTAGTTATCCATGCAGTGACAGTGTCTAGTGATTCTTTAATTGATCATCTATCTTTATGTCTATGTTTATAACACATGCCGTTTCTCGAGTTAAGTTACTAATTTAACATAAGTACGATTTCATAACTAAAGCAATCACTCACGACTTTAATAAACATGAATAAATATAATTTAGAAAAGAAAAACACTCACAAACTATCCACAGAAAGGTAGCTCTCTTTCCCATGATCGCAACGGATCCAGAATCGTCCCAATCGAAGTCCGGATGCTCCCGATATCGCCTGAATACTAAATCATAACAAATAGGGTTAATTATGTAATAAAAAGATTTAAATGCAAATAAGAAATATTAGTAGGGGGTTTTCTGAAAATTTACCTTTATTGAGTTTGGATGCGGGTTTGGCTTATAACGGGTCGGGTCCAGCTCCAAACCCAAACCCGTTTAACTTAAGTTAGGGGTAATTGGGCTAACGGGTAATTGGGTTTAGATATTGGGTTACCCATTAATGGGTTAATGGGTTTGGGCTTAACCCAAACCACAAAGAAAAGAAACAGCAGCAGCAAGCTCTGCTGCTGCTGCTCCTGCGCGGCCGGCCGGCCGACCCAGCTGGCCGGCGGCGCTGGTGGCCTGCCGGCGGCGATCCTGGCCGCCGGCGGCGGTCTGGGCTCCGCCCCGAGTGTGAGAGAGAGAGGGTGAGGAGAGAGGAGGTGAGAGAGGGAGAGAGAGAAGGAGGAAGCTGTGAAGAAGAAGAAAAGAAGAAAGAAAAGAAAAAGAAAAGAAAAGAGGAGGAAAAGAGGGAGGTGGCGGCGGCGCCGGCCGGGGGTGCGGCCGCCGGCGGCGCGTGGTCGGGGGGCGCGGCGGTGGCGCGCCGGCCACGGCCGCGGGCGTGGGTCAGGCCGTCGTCTGGCCTAGAGAGAGAGAGAGAGAGAAATGGAGGGGAGAGAGAGAAGAAATTGTAGAGAGAGAGAGAGTGATTTGGTAATTAAGAGAGAGAGATGTGTAGAGAGAGAGAGTAGAATTGAAGAGAGAGAGGGAGAGATTTTTAAAGAGAGGGGAGGAACAGTAAGGCGGTGGTGGCGTTCTCCAGAGGAATGAGAAGAAAGGAGAAGAAAAGAAAGAAAAGAAAGAAAAAGAAAAAAAATTATTTAATTATTATTATATTAGCCTCAAATTTGACCAGTTCCGAACAGTGCCTAAAAATTACAAAAATAGGAAATATTATTTGGAGACGTAATATGAAGACGGTTTGTCAAAACTCAATCCGGTTTGCAAATTAAAAATCCCGAAGTGTCTCGCCGATACGGGCGACACCGGATTGGCCAGATTTTCGATAAATTCAGAAAAATCCCCAAAAATACCCAAACGTAGAGAACACGATTTTAAGGCACACGGTGAAAGCGGATTCTCAAAATTCTACTCCGTTTGTGAAATAAAAATTGAAAGGCCGGTTATCGGTATCGGTCAACACCGACTACGGAGTTTTTTCAAAATAATCCAGAAAAATTCCAGAAAATCCTGAAAAATCTAGAATATTAGAAAATAATTTTTGAAACTGAAATCAACTCAATCGGACTACTACGGAGGTCAAATCAATTTTGTACGTCGTATCGCGTACCGATACTGTGATACGTACACCGGGGATCAGGGTGTTACATACTGTTACACTGGATATCTATTTCATGTTCATGTTCCACTGACATACTGCCCACTATTACAGCATGTTCCTGAACACTATTATTTCATATGTTGTATCACTGTTACATGGACACAGTTCTTACACGTATTAGTACTAACATTACATGGATATTCTAGGACACGAGACATTGTTATCACATGTGGATACTTGTGATACTGAATATTGTTATTGCATGTACTTGTAGACTTGTTACACTATGCATCGATATGATTATTTTATTCACATCTACTGTCACATAGATTCACCTGCATGCATGCGCTGATTGTCTTTGTATTCTCGTTGTATTGAACATTGTTCATGTTATATGGATTATTGTTATATGAGTATTCCTGAATTCTCGCTACATGATTATTTCCCGTTACCGATATTGATATTCTTGTTACTGGACATGTGAGCCATTGATATACGATAAATGAAATCCCACATCTATTGTTTTCTGTTTCCCGTTATCTTGTTTCTTACTATCACCAGAGCTCATGTCCTGTTATTGTGTTACATATATCATGTACTGTGCTTGTTCCTGATATACTGTGTAGTTAAAGATAATAAACATCATTTAGGGACGGGGGAGACTTGACGGTTGACTAGGTCTTATTGGGTGGATGTCTGTGTCCATTGTTAGTCCCACTGCAGGGGACATGGTAGTGCTGGCTACCTTCTCGTTTCTCGTTTCCCGTTACTTATTTCACCCTAGCGGGTTGGCCCTAGTCTCAGCAGCCAGGGAGTTTTGATAAGGACGTGATCCGGGTATGCACGGGATACATACACCCGGTTAGAGCTCCTTGATCGTTGGGTTTCCAATTAACATAATAAAATGGTATAAAAATAGTGACGCATTTATTATTTGGTCACTCTTTCATTTGGATAATGGTACCCGTATGCCATGTCCGGATGGGTTCGACTGGAGTGCGGGCTCCAGTATGAACTGCCAGTGATATGGGACACTGGAAGAGATTGATTAAAATATCAGGTGGTACTGATTATTATTATTGTATAAAATCTAACACTCAAAATTCAAAACTTAAAACTGAAAACTAACTTGTTATAACTTTAAAACTCAAAACTAACTTTTTATAACTCAAAACTCAAAATAACTTTTCAAAACTCAAATGCATAATTCAAAACTCAAAATAATAATAAGCTAACTTTTTCTCCCCCTTTTTGTCATACATCAAAAAGGGTAAACATTGTTAAAAAAAATTTTCATGATTTCATAACACAAACATTCAATTCACCACAAATAAAGGAAAATCTAACATAGTCTAATGGTTTGTAAAAAATATCGGCAAGTTGAAAATCGGTAGAAATATATTCAATTTCAATATCACCTTTCTCATAATGATCTCGAAGAAAATGATACCGAATGTCAATGTGCTTAGTCTTACTATGTTGATTTGCATTTTTAGTCATATGAATAGTACTAGTATTATCACAAAATATTTTAATATGGTCAAATGTAAATCATAGTTAAGAGAGTTGTTTCATCCAAAGGACTTATGCACAACAAGCCCACGCCGCAACATACTTCGCCTCGGCGGTTGAGAGGGCTACCGAATTTTGTTTCTTGGAAGACCATGAAACAAGACAATTACCGAGAGATTGACATGTTCCACTTGTACTCTTCCTATCCACTTTACAACCCGCATAGTCAGCATCCGAAAAACTCGTCATGGAAAATTGTAAAGTTTTCGGATACCACAAACCCATTTCAATTGTGCCCTTAAGGTTTCTAATAATGCGTTTTACCGCAATCAAATGGGACTCTTTAGGACACGATTGAAATCGATCACAAAGACATACACAAAACATAATGTCCGGCCTACTAGCCGTTAAATACAACAAGCTACCAATCATGCTACGGTAAAATTTAATGTCTCCATTTGTACCTTGTTCATCCTTGTCAAGCTTTGTGGTGGTAGCCATGGGAGTTTTGCTTGTCTTAGCTCCTTCAAGCCCAAATCTCTTGATAAGTTCCTTTGTGTACATGGTTTGATTATGAAAATCCCATCCTTCCTTTGCTTGATTTGGAGACTAAGGAAGTAGTTAAGCTCGCCCATCATAGACATCTCAAATTCCTCCTTCATGCATGATTCAAAAGCTTTGCAAAGATTTTCATTAGTAGAACCAAATATGATATCATCAACATATATTTGAACTATAAGTATATCATTATTAACATATTTGATAAACAAAGTAGTATCTATTTTTCCTTTATTAAAACCATTAGAAAGAAGAAATGAAGAAAGTCTTTCATACCAAGCCCTGGGGGCTTATTTTAACCATAAAGAGCTCTGTCTAGTTTGAAAACAAAATCCGGATGTGTAGGATCAACAAACCCAGTAGGTTGTTCAACATACACCTCCTCTTCAATAAATTCATTTAAGAAAGCACTTTTTACATCTATTTGAAAAGTTAAAATCTTTATATGAAGCAAATACAAGTATCATCCGTATGGTTTCAAGCCGTGCTACGGGTGCAAAAGTTTCTCAAAATCGATACCTTCGACTTGAGTGTAACCTTGGGCCACTAACCTAGCTTTATTCCTAACAACATTTCCCGACTCATCCAACTTGTTCTTAAAGATTCACTTAGTACCAATTGTTGGTCTATCGTGGGGCCTAGGAACAAGATGTCAAACTTGGTTGCGCTCGAATTGATTGAGCTCCTCTTGCATGGCTAGCAACCAATATGAGTCGCCCTCGCTTCAAGGATGTTCTTTGGTTCAAAGTGAGAAATAAATGCATAGTGTCCACAAAGATTATGAAGTTTAGAACGAGCAGTTGCCCCTTTTGATACTTCACCTATAATAAGGTCCTTAGGATGATGTGGATTGAATCTCCAATCTTTTGGAAGTGGTTGAGTACTCTCCACTTCAACTTCTTGAATTTCATTTTCTTCATCGCCCTTTGGCATGTCTTCAAGAGTAGATGAGTCCTTCAAAGAAATTTTCTCCATGTCTTCATTTAGGGAATCTATTTCTACAACATTCTCAACAAACACATAAGATTCCTCAAACTTTACATGTATAGATTCTTCAATAGTCAAGGATGACTTATTGAATACTCTATAAGCTTTACTAGTGTTAGAGTAACCAACAAAAATTGCCTTCATAAGACTTTGCATCAAATTTACCCAAATTATCTTTAGTATTCAAAACAAAACATTTACAACCAAAAACTTTAAATTATGAAACATTTGGCTTTCTAGAAAAATAAATCTCAAAAGATGTTTTTGAAGTGTTTTTACATAAGAAAACCCTATTTGATATGTAGCAAGATGTGTTAACGGCCTCGACCAATAAATAATGAGGGAGACCATATTCATTTACTATTGTCCTAGCCATCTCTTGTAATGTACGATTTTTCCTCTTAACGACTCCATTTTGTTGTGGAGTTCTATGACAAGATAGTTCATGCTTAATTTCATGTTCTTCACAAAAGTGGTAAAGGATTGGTTATTGAATTCACCACCTCTATCACTTCTTATTCTTAAAATAGAAGAATCTTTTTCCTTTTCAACTCTTTTTCTTAAAGGCTTGAAAATATGAAAGGCTTGATTTTTATGCTCTAAAAAGAAAACCCAAGTAAAACGCGAGAAATCATCAATTAAAACGAAAGCAAAACGATTCCCACTTAGACTTTTAGTTTGTGTAGGACCAAACAAATCTATATGGATCAACTCCAAGGTCGTGATGTCATGATATCCTTGATTGACTTGAAAGAGGACTTGGCTTGTTTTCTAAGTTTGGCACGCACCGCAAATACGGTCCTTTTCAAAGTTCAAGTAAGGAATACCTTTCACCATTTCCTTGTTGTTTAATCTAGATAGATGGTCAAAAGAAATGTGGCCTAATCTCCTATGCCACAACCAGAGTCATCATCGAGGGCTTTCAAACAAGTAGCATTGCATAGCATATTAGACATGTCAATCATGTATACATTATTTTCATGAATCCGGAAAATATACATGCATTGGATTGTCTATCAATAACACTACATGCTAGATCATCAAAATAACACTAAAACCTTTATCACAAAGTTGACTAACACTCAAGAGATTATGTTAGAGGCCATCAACTAAAACAACATTTTCTATTAAAGGAGATGTACCAAGTTTGACATTACCAATACCAATGATCTTTCCTTTGGAGTCATCTCCGAAGGTGACGGTGCCACCTTCATGGTATCTTGATAGGGTTGCGAAGTTGTTGATATCCCAAATCATGTGTCTTGAGCAACCACTATCAAGATACCACAATCCCTTACGCCATTGGGCTTTGGAATGTACCTACATCATTTAATAAATTTGTTGACTTTAGTACCCAAACTTTCTTGGGTCCTTGAATGTTAGTATTCCGAACCCAAACATTATTATGCGATGCATTAATCCATCATAGCAAAATTTAACCAAATGACCTTTACGGCCACAATATGTGCATGAAAAGACTTTACCATACATGAATGCATGATGTGTTTGTGGAGTGTGAGCATGTTTAGGGTGCTTGGCATGATGCAAAGGTTGTGATTTATGAGCATGAGTATGAATAGCATGTGAATATTTCTTTGGGACATGTTTCTTAGAAAACATAGCATCTAGTCTAGTTTTATCAAATTCACATTCTTCAAAACTACTCCTACTGAATCAATTTTCTCTTTTAGCATGAAAATTTCATTTTCATCAATTTGTGAAAATTTACCTTTGCAAGAAATTTTATAGTTATCAAAATCTTTTGTATAGAAGATAGAGTAGAAAACAATTCATCTTTTTCTTTTGTAGAATGAAAACTTTGTGGTTGAGTGATTCATTTTCCTTTTTCATTTTCAAGTATTTCTTTTTGAGAAAATCATAGTTATGAGATAGTTCTTCAAAAGCTTCTCCTAGTTCATCTATAGATAGTTCACATCAATGGAAGTATCAGGAGTTACCTTACTTGTGCTTTCATTTGCCATGAAGCACATGTTGGCGGTGTCGACTTCCTCATCAGATTCACTCTCCGAATCCTAAGTAACCTTTAAAGCTTTCTTTTGTATGGCTTCTTGGAGGTGGAGGGCTTGCTTTTGTTTTCCGGATATTCCGCAACAATATAACCTGGCTTCCGGCAATTGAAGCAAATGATTTTCTTCTCTTCTTTACCTTGCCATCTCCCTTTATTTTAGAACTTTGCCTTATTGTACATTCTCCGAACGTTCTTTACAAGAAGAGAAAGATTCTCATCATCCTCTTCTTCATCATCGTCGTCGGAGTAGGTGGAAGAACTCTTGAAGGCAATAGCTTTCTTCTTAGGAGGAGCCATCTCTTCTCTTGCTTTTCATTCCATCTCGTGGGTCTTGAGATTCCCAATGAGACCTATAAGCTCCATTTCTTCCTTGTCATTGAGTTCCTTCAAAGTTCTGGCTTTGACTTCCAAGATGGAGGGCACGGATGATCTTCCGTACTCTTTGGTCGTTGTCAATGACGTCACCTAAAGAAGAAAATTTATTAGTAATCTTTGTAAACTAGTAACAATATCATCTATAGTTTCATTCTCTTGCATAGAAAATTTTTCATATTCGGAACGAAGAAGGTCGATTTTTGCCCTCTTTACTTGTGAAGTTCCCTCATGAGTGACAAGTAAGTGAGTCCAAATCTCATATGCGGATTTGCAATGAATGACTCTAGAAATATCATCGTCATTAAAGCTTGAAGTAAGACATAGTGTGCCCTAGCATTAGTGTTCAAACTCTTTCGTGACAATATCAGACCAAGTGTCCTCATCACCAAGGGGTGCACTAAAAGGCTTAGTCACCGCCTTTGCAACCCGGCTCCCTAAGGATTGCAAAAACACGGCCATCTTAACCTTCCATATGAGAAAGTTAAGGCCATCAAACTTGGGTGGAGTCTTAATTCCTTCGGCCATCTTTACTAAGTGTATGAGTATGAAAATGAATAGAGTGATTAGCAATATAGGATCTCTCTAAGGTTGTTAAGCCAAGAGCCTAAAGACACAAAGCTCTGATACCAATTGAAAAACACCTAGAGGGGGTGAATAGGTGTTAATGCTAATCTAATGATCTTTTGAACAAGTATGAAAGAATGATGCAATCGGTCACTCAAAATAAGAAATTGAAGCCGAATTCCCCGTGAAGGGCTCTAGAACTTCTCTTCTTTGATTCTCTAGATTATGAGTTGAGGCGCGTAATTGCTTTTTTGTTGAGATGAGTAAAGACCGAAAAATGCAAGTAATGAAATGGATGCAATAATGAAGTGCAAGCAAGAGGTATCACAAGATATAAATGTAAAGCAATGAAAAACAATAAGGAAACCAAATGCAAACACAAGGAATTTGTTTCGGGTTCGAGCCACCGCTCTACGTCCCCGCCTACACCACCGTGAAGGATTTCCACTATATCCTCAAAGAAAATTATAAGAGGTCTACACAAGATCGGAGTACCGAACTCACACCAATCCATCCTCTACACAAGAGGGATCTCAACATAAAGGACAACAAGTAACAAGGTGATCAAAAAGACCACAAACTTCTCTCTTACTTCCTTATAGATGGGAATGATTTTTGGCTCAAGAAGTGTAGTGAGAAAAATTCAGTTGCAAAGAAAGTAAAGAGCTTGAAAACCACTGAAAAATAGTAACCAAGAATGCACTTAGAAAATTGAGAGCTTTGAAAACTTTTCTTTCTTTTGAAACTTGAAAACAAGGGAATTTTTCTTGAATTTAATAAGGGACCAATGCCATCTATTTATAGGGATTAGAAGAGATCTAATCATCATTATAACTAGTTTAATAGGTCAGAAAATAGCCCCCAAAAATTCAGAGATAGTTGACATAAACATCACAATCAAATCCAAGAAACAAAACTCAGAAAACGAGCCGTTGGGGCTGCTGGCGGCTGTCGGTCGACCGGCCTGGTCGATTGGCAGTCTAACTTGGCAACTAGCCGTTGGACTCGGTCAACCGGTCGGTCGACCGGCGGCTAAACAAAAAAAAACTTCATTGTTCTGTCGGTCGACTGGCCCGGTCGACCGACAAAACCCGAGAGCAAGGGTCTGTCAGTCGGTCGACCGTCCGGTCGACCGGCAGACGTGCACAAACGTGCAAGCCAAGACCACAAGGCCCGGTCGACCGGTCAGGCCTGAAATGGATCCGGTCGACCGCCCGGTCGACCGTTGGGCCTGAAACAGATTTTTTTTATAGGAAAAATTTTGAACATGGGAGAATTTTTAAATAATTTTTAATGGCTATATGAATTAGTAGCATGCTATAAGGGTTGGTATACATGACATAAACAAGATGTAAAAATATAAAATATTTAGAGACATGTATAATAATCAGACATGCACCTAATCCAACTATCCAAAACAAAAACCGTATTTTTGAAAAATGAAAGTGTATGTGTGTTTTCTTGAGCCAACATATCATAACCTCATTCTTTAACAAACTAATTCTTACAAAGGTTCTAGGTGACTACATGATCTTCAAATTAGGGCTTCTCCATGGAATGTTGTATAGCTTGAATCCTTGAACCCGAATTGAGTCATCTTGAGTCAAAAGTACCTTCCTTTAGGGAAGAACACAACTTGAATCCTTAGAACCCTGAAACACACTTAAACACTAAAAATATGATTAGTACAAATAACTATATATGTTTTGTAATCATCAAAACTCAAAAATCGGGTGATTGTAACCTTCGGCCATACATGTAATTGTATGTCGATCATGTTCATAATCTCAAAATCATTACAAAAAATAATAATAAGCTGATACAAATTCATGTCATCTTGATACTGGCACCAGTACAATGTCATTCCATATACTTGTATCACTGCTACACATATATTGTTACACTGGATATCTATTTCATGTTCATGTTCCACTGACATACTGCCCACTATTACAGCATGTTCCTGAACATTATTATTTCATGTGTTGTATCACTGTTACATAGACACAGTTCTTACACGTATTAGTACTAGCATTACATGGATATTCTAGGACACGAGACACTGTTATCACATGTGGATACTTGTGATACTGAATATTGTTATTGCATGTACTTGTAGACTTGTTACACTATGCATCGATATGATTATTTTATTCATATATACTGTCACATAGATTTACCTGCATGCATGCGATGCTTGTCTTTTGTATTCCCGTTATATTGAACATTATTCATGTTATATGGATTATTGTTACATGAGTATTCCTGAATTCTCGTTACATGATTATTTCCCGTTACCGATATTGATATTCTCGTTACTGGACATGTGAGCTGTGATATACGATAAATGAAATCCCACATCTATTATTTTCCGTTTCCCGTTATCTTGTTTCTCACTATCAATAGAGCTCATGTCCTATTATCGTGTTACATATATCATTACTGTGCCTGTTCCTGATATACTGTGTAGTTAAAGATAATAAACATCACTTAGGGACGAGGGAGATTTGACGGTTGACTAGGTCTTATCGGTGGATGTCTGTGTCCATTGTTAGTCCCACTGCAGGGGACATGGTAGTGCTGGCTACCTTCTCGTTTCCCGTTACTTGTTTTCACCCTAGCGGGTTGGCCCTGGTCTCAGCAGTCAGGGAGTTTTGGTAAGGCCGTGATCGGGTATGCACGGGATACATACACCCGGTTAGAGCTCCTTGATTGTTGGGTTTCCAATTAACATAACTAAATGGTATAAACAATAGTGACGACAGAAACACTTATTATTTGGTCACTTTCTCGTTTGGATAATGGTACCCGTATGCCATGTCCGGATGGGTTCGATTGGAGTGCGGGCTCCAGTATGAACTGCCAGTGGTACGGGACACTGAAGAGATTGATTAAAATACCAGGTGGTACTGATTATTATTATTGTATAAATAACATGACTTGTCCAATAAATGTATCATATTGTTTAGTTGCACTTGTTACTATTCCTGATCATTTATCCCTTATCATGTTACCGGTATACTTTGTTACACTTGCTGATACATGTTACACTTTCTGTTGTGGCACACTACTCGTGTACATATATACTCTGCATTGCATATACTATGCTTTATGTATACCTTGTAGACTTCATACATTGGAGACATCATTATTGTATATGGCCAACACAGTAGTATGGTTATGTTGCATATGCACGTCTGCATGTTCATTTCCATCACATCACCACTATATACTACTGTAGACATGACCCGATGATAGCATGCTAGGTAGCGATGGTATTAAAATATGACATTTTTATATTTCTACTGCTTATTAAATGCCTACTATATGGTATCACTGATACATAAACATGTATTATATATATATTATCGTGCTTGTATTACTATAGTACATATACTGCCTCCTTCATTTTACCACTCACTAGGTCGCTTTCCTGATGACCCTGGGTTTTGCGTGCCCAGCTTGGTGATCTGAGATGTCGCAGTGTTAGATATTCACTGGATACACATAGGGGACTCGTCACCTATACGATTCATAGGTATCTTGATTCTTGTTTTGTTTTCTTATTTGTCCATGTTTCTTTATCTATCATGCTCACTGATCTTTCTGCAGGTATTCTTGTACTTATTTAATGCTGGAACTCTTGTGTATATGGAGGCTATTCCCTGTACTGAGGCTTAGCGTACGTATGCGAGGGTATCTCTGCCCTGCGTGTGTATGTCGCCATAACGTCCCCATACCTACGGAATTGGGGCGTTACAGTTGAGCACTGAGCATGCCTACTAGGCAGAGCTGAGAGACCTGACGGTCTAAGCGCGTTCTCTTTCGAGGAAGTAGGCGAGAGCCCGGAGGCTAAAGTACACTCGGGGTCTAAGCGCACTCTCGGTAGCTACCACGAAGCCCATAAGGGTGCAACCCTAAAACAATGGGTAGCTAGCCTGGGAGTGGGCTTGAAACCCAGAGTTGGTACGAGAGTACCTACACGAGATGTTGTACCACGCGAGCATACATATAAGCGTGATAATATCTAGACTACCATGGAGTGGAGAAGCCCGGAGGCTGATAGGGCCCGGAGGCCGAGTAGAGAGCCCGAAGGCTAACAGCCATGAAGGGTCAACCACACATGGTATAAAGCAGTAAAAAGAGTACATCACAGACATGGTATATGTGCAAGAAGTAAACTACCCTAGTACAAGCATTAGTCACATGCATATACATGTACAATCATGGCACTCGCCATATACAAAATACAGCGCGCCGCCCAATACAAACACATTCAAATACGAAATAAAATATACGTCGACCCGACGAAGCGGGGAAACTCAAATCAAGGCGAGAACACTCGCCTAACAGAGTCCAAAACATACGCGCACGCCACCAAAATATATTAAAATTATTTATATTTTTAGAGAGAGAATAATAGAGAGGAGAGAGAAAAGAGATAGAGCAAAAGGAGGGAGAGCTAGAGAGAAAGAGAGAGCTAGAGAGATAGAGGCCTAGAGAGAAAGAGAGCTCTGTAGAGAGAAAGAGAAAGTTAGAGATAGATTAGAGAGAGCTAGAGAGAAACTGAGGGGGAAGAGAGACAGTAGAAGAGTTAGGAACGGGGGGGGGGGAGAAACTGAGATGAGAGAGATGAGAGAGAGATATAGAGAGAGTGAGAAAAAGAGAGAACGCCGTGGGAGACGTGGGGGGTATTACTCCCCTGCTCGTGCACAGCGCCCCCCAAAGGGGGCTCATGTCCTGGCCGTCAACCAGGCTTCGCCAGGGCGGCGTCAGCCACTGGCGGGTAGCGGTGGCCGCCGGCCACCCCAAAAGAGAGGGGGAGAAGAAGGGTGAAGGAGGTGGAGTTGATGGTAGTGATATTGTGATAGTGTTTGATGATTTGGGTGGAGGTGGAGAAATTAAAGGAGAGGGGGGAGGAGGAGTAGGGTGTTGTGAGGGTGAAGTTAGAGTGGAGAAGATGGTGGTGGTAGATGATTTTGAAGAAGAAGAAGGCGGAGATGATGGAGGAAGAAGATGGAGAAGAGGGAAAAGTTAGGGGAGAAGATGATGGAACTGGTGGGGTGTTGGTGTGTGGTTTTGGCCGGAGGTTGGTGAGGCCGCCGCCGATGTGGTAGAGGTAATAGTGGCGCCAGATCTTGGAGGAGAGGGGGATTAAGGGAAATTGAGGAGTGAGGTTGAAAGTTAGAGAGAGGTTGAGAGTTAGGGGGAGAGAGTGAGAGAATTTTGAGAGTAGGGAGGGGAAGTGGCTGCGGTAGCGCCAGGGGAGAGAAGGAAAATGGGAAAGAAAGAGAAAGAAAAGAAAATAAAAAGAAAGGAAAAAAAGAAAAGGGGGAAGATATTTTGGGGTGCTGTGTGTGGTGGAGGATTTTTGGGGAAAAGAAAGAAGAAAAAGGAAAATATAGAGCAAGGGAGTGGATAGGAAAAAATGGGGAGGAAAAAAAAGAAAGAAAAGATATATATACATAATACTCCAGATCTGTGAAAATCTCAAAAACACCGAAAATGTCAGAAAATTGGACTGATCCGGAAAGGTCTCGAAATTTTTTAAAAATAGTAAATATTAGTTTAAGTACATAGTGAAATCAATTTTTAGAAACTTGATCTGGTTTTAAAAAAAAAAATTCTGAAATCTAATAGCGATACCGGTCGACACCAAAACCTGTCCACAACTTTGATAAATTCTGAAAAATCTTTAAAAATGTATTTAGATAGAAAATGTGATTTTAGAAAGAAGATGATAGCAGATTCAGAAATTCAACTCCGATTGTAAACTAAAAATTCTAGAATCAACCAGCGATATTGGCCGACACCAAATCTGATGGATTTTTGATAAATTTAGAAAAATCTCAAAAAATATATTTAGGTAGAAAATGCAATTTTAAGATATAATGTGAAAACCGTTTTTAGAAATTCAACTCTGTTTGTAAACTAAAAATCCGAGAATCGATCAGCGGTACTAGTCGGTGCTGTTTTGAAGATTTTCAATTTAATTCAGAAAAATCCCAGAAAATTATAAGAAAACTAAAATATTAGAAAATAATGTTGAAAACTGAAATCGGTTAAATCTGACTACCGAAAAGACAAAATCGAGTAATACACTCGGATCGGATTTGGTTCAAATTAGGTCTGACTCCGAGTTCACCAATCCGGATTCAATGCAAAACAATTGCATTATTAATTCATAATACAAAACAAATACAGAAAGTAAAACGAAAAATACGATCGAAAAAGCTGAATACGCAACTAAGTACGTATTCCGGGAGTGGGGTGTTGCAATACACATAATAGATTAACTTTGGGATGATAAAAAGAAGAAATAATTCAAGTAGAGTTTTTTATACCCACTTTTTGGCTTACCAATTGGTATACCCAACACTTAAAATAAGTGGGATTTATATTACATCAATATTGATGATATTCATGGGGTTCATCTACTTCAGTGTTGTGTGTACTAGCAGCGGCAGACGCAAATTTTTTTTCAGTGTGAATGAAAATATAATAAAAATTTAAGTGTTGGCGTAAATATAATAAGAAAATAGAGATAACTATAAGGAAAAAAGATGTACCCAAACTTGAACTTGTAACATCCAATAACATATTTTTATAAGCTAACATACTCTAAAGTATATTTACTCTAGTGACAATAATCTTAAAGAAGAAATCATATAAAAAATAAAAAATTATATACGCTACTCCATATTTTTATTGAACCAGTAGGGCATTCGCCTACACTAGTGTATGTGGTTCAGTCCCTGTATGCTAGTAGCTAGGACCCGTGCGTCTATGAAAATTATTTTACTTAAATTATGATAAAGTGAATATGAATATAATCAAAAAGAATGAAGGGACGTTTTCTCCCGTGGCTCCTTCAGAAATTGTTTTGTCCGTCTGTCCTTTGCCATTTCTCTCCTCTTCCTCATCTCGCTCTCTCTCCCTCTTCCTCTGCTCCATCCCCTTCCCTTCTCTCTGATCCTCCTCTCCCTCTCTCCCTCTCCCTCTTTCTTATCCTCTCTCTCTCCGCGTGAGCCCTCCTCATCGTCCTCCTCCTCCTCCGACCCCCACCCCTTTCGCTGTTGTCAGTCAGTATTCTACCGATGATGGGGGTAGAATAGCAAGTTTTATCCCTTTAAGGGAAAAATAAAAAGGAAAAGAAAAGGGAAAAAGAAGCCCAATGCGCGTACAGGCTACAGGCCCACAAGGCCCAAGTTAACTTGGAGCTCGTCGCCACAAACAAATCAACGCGGAGAAGCAAACAGATTCTCGTCCTTCTTCCCCCGTTCCCTCTCTCTCCCCTCAGCATCTCATAAGAAGGGAGAGGGGGGGGGGGGGGGGGGGGGGGGGGGGGAAAACCCTAACCCCAACCGGAAGGATCCCGCCATGGGCAACACCGAGAAGCTCATGAACCAGATCATGGAGCTCAAGTTCACCTCCAAGTCCCTCCAGCGCCAGGCCCGCAAGTGCGAGAAGGAGGAGAAATCCGAGAAGCTCAAGATCAAGAAGGCGATCGAGAAGGGCAACACCGACGGCGCCCGGATCTACGCCGAGAACGCCATCCGCAAGCGCAGCGAGCAGATGAACTACCTCCGCCTCGCCTCCCGCCTCGACGCCGTCGTCGCCCGTCTCGACACCCAGGCCAAGATGCAGACCATCGGCAAATCGATGGCTGGCATCGTCAAGGCCCTCGATTCCACCCTCGCCACCGGCAACCTGCAGAAGATGAGCGAGACCATGGACCAGTTCGAGAAGCAATTTGTGAACATGGAGGTGCAGGCGGAGTTCATGGAGGGGTCGATGGCGGGGTCGACGAGCTTGTCGACGCCGGAAGGAGAAGTTAACAGCTTGATGCAGCAGGTGGCGGATGATTACGGGCTGGAGGTGTCTGTTGGGCTGCCGCAGGCCGCAGCCCATGTGATTCAGGGGAAGGAGAAGAGACGGTGGTGATGAGGACGATCTCTCGAGGAGGCTTGCGGAGCTCAAGGCCAGGGATAGATTGATGGTACAGTTTTCTTGGTCTTTTCCTTCTCTCTCTTTTTTTTTTTCTTTTTTGCTTGTGTATAGATTGAATTGTGTTGCTCTGATTGCTGTGGATCTATCAAGTTTAAATCTTGACATGTGCGTGATTGCAGTTAGTACTGCTCAATTGGCTATTTGCTTATTTCCTGCATTATAGTTGGATGCAATTCAATATGGCAAATCTCTGTCATATTACCTTTTCTTCTTTTTTTTCCCCTTCCTATCTCCGGATTCTTGCACAATTGCCGGGGAATTCGGATGGTTACCCATTCGTTGCATGAGCTTAAATTGCATAATCGAAGATGTGCTGGCCCTGAATGTCTTATGCAGGGCCCTTGCTGTAGGAACTTGAAACCCTCATTGTTTCATACAGTCTAGAGAATTGACATTAGGACGAAACTGCTCCTAGAAACTTGGTTAATTCACTCGTGGGCTTTCTCGGCTTTAAGTCGCGTACCATTAGGGCCCTTTATTGATGCAAAAAAGCTGACAGTAATGACGATAATGATGAGGATGATGATTTAGTAAATTGATCTTTCAGCTGAGGATTTTAAGGTCAATTTGAGGCGTATGTGTCATCATATTCTTTTGTTGAGGTATGAGAAGATCATTATCTGATCTGATCAGTTCCTCTTGATAATTGTTATTGCAATCTCACATTCTATTCTTATAATAATGTTTGTAGGGGATGTAGAAGTGGTTGACGTGACAACAATTTTGCCTCTTTGATTCTTCACAGTAAAAAAAGGGTTGACCTTGATATAGATTGTTTAGCGTCTTTCTGATCTACAACGTAGATATTTCATTTTACGGTAGGTAACCATATCCTCTTGGCCACCTACTTGAGTGACTGTCCTAAAATGCCGAGAACTAGTTAATAGGTTAAGGTCTGCATGTTTGGACTTTGCAGTGGGGCAATCTCGGTTTAAGAGAACAAAGCTTGAAAGACTTCTACATCATGATCATGCCATTATATATAATGGAACATCATAGAGGGACACAATTCATCTCCTAGTCTAACTCTAGTCTTTTTGTTACCTAAGCCTCTCATTACATCTCTTCTTTTTGTTCCTCTCTTGTTACATTTGTTATATTTCCTATCTAGTACATGTGGCACATTTATATTATTTTATGGGTAATTTCACTAGTAATGGATTCAATGCATCACTATCAAAATTACTGGAATTTGCAGTGATTCAGAGTTTTTATATTGGGAAAGGTTTGCATAATTTATTAAATAAATATGCTTTTAACTTGAGGACAATTATGAAGAATGAGCTTTTTTGTCAGGTAGTTCACCCTTAAAATTGATTGCTGTGTAGGGGAGGGCTGCCACGTACCTTGGAAAATAGTTGGTTGCTCTAAGAGCCTTGGATATTGTTGTTAGCTCCCCGCCCCACCCCGCCCCACTCACCCAACCACCCCTCCCAAAAAAGAAAGAAAGAAAGAAAGAAGAAGAAATCGAAATGAATGTGAGGTCAAATTATGTTGTGCATCCGAAGACATGGAGTCATGGACTCCTTCTGCAATGCTAGCACATTTATAGATTAAGGAAAACCACTTGTATAACAAACTATGAAATTATTGATCTCACATGCCATAAAGCATAGTTGCATGCTTGCCAGAGTTTGATGACTTAAACAGAGCATTTGATTATTAAGACTCAACATTTGCATTGGAAGGATACAAACCATATCATTTGTAAGCTCATTATAGAGGCCAAATTTCTCTATCAAATACAACATGGACTAATGTAGGTTACCTGTTGATTTGATAATGACACATCGTGTAAAACTAGATTCTTATATCCAAGTCCATCCTTTTGAATCTGGCAGGTGCTTCATGGACTAGCAATGGTTTCCATGACAATTTGGTTCCAAAGACTTGCTTGTTTGCTCTTTGTGAACATGTTCACCACAATTGCAGACATCAATACCCATCTACTCTAGGTCTGCAGACTTACTAAGGCTGAGGATTTGATCTAACTGGTTCAACCGAACCGATTCAGATTCTGTCTCTTCAATTGAACATCGCCCATACCCTAGTCATAATTGCATTAAGACCAAAAACTATGGTCACATGACCTACATGAAGCTTATTTTATTTGACTTGTAAGACCCAAAAACCATGGTCACATGACGTGTAATGCGACGCTTATTTTGTTAGATTTACATCTTTCTTGATTTGCTAATTGATAATTGCTATTTGTGAACAGATTTGCTTTGTGATATTATTTGCTTAGCTCAATAATTGGCACCATTTCTTTTCTCAATATTGTTTAGCCTTTATAAACATTGAAATTGCTTGGAGATATGCAAGATTTTATAACTACTTTTCTTGGTAACTGTAATTTTTAACAGTTTAATTTTAACTCAACTTGCCCACCCTCTGATGTAAAATGGGTAGAGGATTGCAATCACCTTCGAATTAATTTTTTTTTTGAAAACTAGGGTTTAACAAGAAAAATGAAAAGAGAAACTAGGGTTTAAGGATAGAACCAGATAAATGTTGGTCTTTGCACCCCTTACGCGGGCTTCACACTCCTTGCACCACGGGCTTCGCACCCAAAACTTAAGAGCACCCTCAAGAGAATTTAACTGAAAAAATTTAATTCTTCATTGTCTACCTATTCATTGAGTTGAGCCTCTTTATATAGGCTCTTACAAAGTGAACTTCCCAAACTGATGTGGGACTAAGTTTCATAATAAAAGAAAAAACTAAATTAAAAAATAGACTAAAACATAAAAAGATAACTAACATTGGTGTGATGTCCCCATCATTTCCTCCGGGGGGGAGAGAGTCGACCCTGTCGAATGAGGACACCTCTCATGAAGCATCTCAACCGGGCCATGGTGGTGGCCATGACAGTAGCACTAATGCATCACATCGAGATTAAGATGGTGGAGGTGGAATGGTCTCCTTGTCAAATTGATAAAAGATGACAGCTCGATCAAGACACCAATAGCATACTATGGCACGTCATCCATGATGAAAACTGAACCAACTGCACTTTGTACCATGAGTGGCCTGATCTTCTGTGAGCTTGGCTCTTATAGATATATGTTGCGAAATTGATATGCTCTGATACCAATTGTTGTAACTCTCAGGATCGGCGTTAGCGGAACTTGGCAATATGAACAATACTTGCGAAAGAGAAGCTTGATGTAAAGCAAACTAGAAATACCTAGACAAAAGAGTAATAAAGAAAGAACACAAGGATTTAACGTGGTTCGGTCCAAACTTGGCCTACGTCCATGGGGAGAAAACTTGAGAGAGCTTTAGACTTGGTACAAAGAGATCTAACCTTCCTCTTGATGCAACAATAATATTCACTTTCCACTTGAATCTAACCCTAAATTACAAGAGTATTACCTTCTCTCTATGCACCTTCAACTTGCTCCTCTCTTTTTTGGCTTCCTCTGGTCTCCTTTGCTTGAGATTCTCTGTTGTAGAAACTCTTTGAGACTTCTTTTGGTTGATACAATTACAATGCTTGGTTACAACCTTTATTTATAGGATTTTACAATACAACTCCTATTTGGACTATGAGATTATCTTGGCCTTTGGAGGATTGAAGAATCTTGATCAATCTTTTTAGGAATTGATCTCCTTGATCTAGAAGGATTCTAGACCTTTTAATCTTTAGAAACAAACCTTCATTGAATAGGAATTAAATTATATTCATACTCCTCCTGAAAAGGAAACTCGCAATCGCCCGAAAATGAAACTGGTTCATCTTAATTTGGTTCTTCTGCTTCAGGCCATCATCTTCTCCAATTCAATTGGATTTTCTTGGACCATCAGCTCTTCTTGAAAAATAAGGCAAAATCCTAACAATCTCCATTTTGACTTATTTTTCAAGCCTTTAGCAAACAACTTGAGATTTCTGATTAATACCTTGATTATTTCCTTGGTTGTAACTGTGCCTGAAGCCTTTAACTCTTGACCCCTCACCTTGGGGCCTTTGGCTGATTTACCGCCATGGCTTGGGTCATCTCAGGGCTTCCCTGAGTGCACCCTTTCTCTTTCTCGTAACAATTTGACCCGGTTCACGTCTCGTTGCAGTCTTTCTTGAAGCTCCACCTCGCGATGAACTTCCTTCCAAGCTTATCGTTAAAACTTCACCTCGAACTGAGTTTTCTTCCTTCAGCTTGTATAACCCTCCACACTTCTCTCCTTCCAGGATTACCTTGTCTCCTTGGCTGACTGTGACGACGCCTTGTTGTACTTGGATCTGGCATCCTTCTTCGTCGAGCACCCTTATGAATATCAGATTATATCGTGCCTCTGGGACATACCAGACCGCCTCCAGAGTACACGCTGTGCTATTTCTTCCTGTAACCTTGACTGTCTCAGTGTCGATGACCTCGCAAGTCGAGCCATCCATAATCTGACAATTTCTTCCTCCTTTGCAAATTGCAACTAAGGAGTTATTGAACACCTTTTTCTGAGAACATACATGAACCGTACTACTTAAATCAAATATCCAGCCTTTACCTTCAGAAGTGTTGTCTTCGTAAGAAGTCATTAATATTTCGGTGCCCTTTACACCGCTTGCTACGTCTGCCTCTGCACTCTGCAGCTTGCCCCATCTTCTTCAGCCACTCTTTGCCGATGCTTGCAGTCATTCTTTCAATGACCTTCCCTGTGACAAAAGTGACACGCCTTTGATGAGCTTGGACCTTTTCTTCCTTCTCTTATTCCTTTCCTTCCCGTGATCACCAAAGCCGATCCTGTCTGCTCCTCTTGATTTGTCCTTTTACTAATATCATTAGATAAGAGAGTTGACACGACCTCCTCCAAGATAAGAGTTTTCTTATCGTAGAGCATGGTGGTAACGATATGATCATGTGACTCTGGAAGAGAACTGAGAAGTATCAACGCTCCTCGTCGATCTTGACATCAACAGTTAGAAGCTCACTAATGACCTTGTTGAAGAAGTTTAGATGCTCCAACACTGCTGTTCCTTCCTTCATGCGTTGTCCATATAGTTGTTTCTTGAGATACAGCTTGTTAGAGAGGCTTTTCGTCATATACTTCTAACCTTGATCACAATCCCGTAGCTGTTTCTTTATCCATTATGTTGTACATAACCTCGTCTGCGAGACATAGTTGGATCGTGCTTGTCGCCTTTAGATTCATCTCCTCCCTGTCCTCGTTTGATGTACCGCAGGTTTTGCTGACTTACCCTGCAAGGTCTTGTGAAAACCTTATTGCACCAGTAACGCCTTCAACCTCTTTTACCATAAGCCGAATTTTCCTTTGCCATTGAACTTCTCGATCTCGAACTTTGTCGTAGAACTTCCTATCTTTGACATATTACCCTTCGTCAATCTTGAGCTCTGATACCAATATGCTATGATACCATTTGTTGTGACTCTCAGGATCGACGTTAGCGGAACTTTGCAATATGAACAGTATTTGCAAAAGGAAAGCTTGATGTAAAGCAAACTATCAATACCTAGATAAAAGAGTAATAAAGAGAACACAAAGATTTAACGTGGTTCGGTCCAAACTTGGCCTACGTTTACGGGGAGAGAACCTGAAAGATTTAGTACAAAGAGATCTAACATTCCTCTTGATGCAACAATAGTATTCACCTTCCACTTGAATCTAGCCCTAGATTACAAGAGTATTACATTGTCTCTATGCACCTGCAACTTGCTCCTCTCTTTTTTGGCTTCCTCTGGTCTTCTTTGCTTGAGATTCTCTGTTTTAGAAACTCCTTGAGACTTCTTTTGGTTGAGACAATTATAATGCTTGGTTATAATCTTTATTTATAGGATTACAATACAACTCCTATTTAGATTATGAGATGATCTTGGCCTTTGGATGGTTGAAGAATCTTGGTCAATTCTTTTAGGAATTGATCTCCTTGATGTAGAAGGATTCTAGACCCTTTAATCTGTAGAAACAAACCTTCATTGAACAAAATTAAATCCTATTCATACTTCTCCTGAAAAAAACTCGCAATCGCCTGAAAAGGAAACTACTTCATCTTAATTTGCTTCTTCTGCTTCAAGCCATCGTCTTCTCCAACTCAATTGAATTTTCTTAGACCATCATCTCTTCTTGAAAAATAAGGCAAAATTCTAACAATATATTTGCAATGGGTCGTACATACCAGAGGATCTCAAGAAAAATGATACCCTCATAGCTACCAAAGATGGTACTAACTCCAAGGTAGGCTCCGCTGAAGATCTACAAGGGTCTCGATAGATAGCTCTTCAACATCTATAGGCTGTGGGGAAATCTTTTCTTATTGTGACACTGACTTAGCAACAACTTCTGGCCCTAGCTCTGGTTTATGATCAACTTCTGACTCTGGTTCTGGATTGTCATCAACTTCTGACTCTGATTCTAGATTGTCAACAGCCTTTACCGCCCTGCTTTCGAACATTTTCACCATGCCAGCGAGGATCTCCTTATATTCAGCTACCAGATCGTTGAATTGTGGTCCTTCAAGGTGTGGAGCATATCGAGTATGAAGAAGTTCTTATAAGATAAGCCAATCTCGACAGTCGATATGACGTCTTCCGACCACCAATAAGCTTTTCCAGCCAGCTTCATTTGGGCGTAGTGGCATTTCTGTGCAGTTGTCAAGCAAAAATACCTGAAGAAATTCTCAAGATGGTTTTCTCACGTTTCGTACCCATCCCGATCGTAAAAACTCTGAAAATACGAGATAGCTGCATACTGTCCCTTTCAACCTTTTTTTTTCATTCCATCAGTATAAATGTATTTACCACAAAAGTTAAACCCCATGAATAAAACTCAGTGCATAAAGATCAGAGGTTACCTAATAAACTCAGTGGCTCGAATTTAACTCAAATTGGGCTGAAAATGTGACCAAAACATTGATTCTCTGCTACTGGGATAGTATTGGTGCGAAATACGAGCTCCTGGAGTCGGATTTGCTGCTCAAGTGCTATGAAATCTTTGTAGTGGCTTAGGGGTTCAGTCACAAACCAACGCTTCGAACAGAGCTCGAAATGGACTCCAAACGGCTTGAGAAACGACTCTGGACTGGTTGTGAGTGGGCAAATGAACAACAATCGCATGATTACTGTTCACGGCGAACAGTAATGACAGTGATTACTATTTACAGTGAACGGTAACTTTTTGGTTCCTCTATTTTTTCTATTTTGCCTGTTTCTGTTTTTTCTCTTCTTTTGGAATAGATCTAAGGATTTAGAACTAGGGTTTGGGAAAAGAGGGGAATTTTTTTGAAGGGGATTGAAAACAGGAGCTCTGATACCAAATTGATGTAAAACGGGTAGGATCGCAGTCACCTTCAAATTAAAAAATTGGAAACTAGGGTTTAATAAGAAAAATGAAAAGAGGAATTAGGGCTTAGAAATAGAACCGGATAAATGTTGGGCTTCACACCCCTTCCGCGGGCGGCACACCCCTTCCACCACGGGCTTCGCACCAAAACTCAGGAGCACCTTCAAGAGAATTTAATTAGAAAAGTTCTAATTCTTTATTGTCTACCTATTGATGAGGACATCACGCCGCTTAGGGACCGATTTGATCGAGTTTATTTCTGGAAGCGGCGTAATGCGGTTCTTTAGTTTTAGCTTAGTTTTGTTTTAGACTTGTTTTATGCTATTTAGTTGATGTAGTAGGCGTTCTTTTGTGGGCGTTTAGTACCACATCGGTTATTTTTTAGAAGTCCCTTCTTGTAAAGCCTATAAAAGGCCCCTTTGACTATTCATTAGATTATTGAATGATTAAAACTTTCCTCAAATATCCAGTTAAATTTCTGAGTTTATTGCTCTCGAGTTTTGGGTGAGAAGCCCGCGTAAGGGGTGAAAACCTGAAATTTATCCTATTTTAAATTTCAAATTTTAGTTATGGTTTGAAGGTGATTGCGATCCGGGCTGATTTTATATCATTTGGTATTAGAGCCTAGGTTTCAATTCCTTTCAGATTTTTTCCCCAAAATTTCAACTGTTCCAAACCCTAGATCTAGATCCCAGATCCTTTCAAAAAAAATGCACTGTAGAAATTCCCAAAAAATTTCTCCACGAAATCCTCTGAAAATCCAAAATCTTAACTATTCATCATCGTTAACCCTTCTTCCTCCAAATTCCGCCGCCACCGCCATCAACACCCACACCCTCTGCTGCCATTAACACCTCGACACCCTCGCCGGCTTTGATCTCCGTCGGCCTGCAGATCCACCCACCTCCTTCGGCGAAGATCTTCTCTGTCTCAGATCTGATTTGCCACGACAAGCGTCGCCAAAAGTGATTCAGTTTGGATCCTCATCAGCAACCTCTTGACACCCTCGCCGGCTTGGATCTCCACCGGCCTACAGAGCCACCCACCTCTTTCTCATTTCGTTCAGACCAGATCAGATCTCGATTCAGCTTCAGGCCCCCTCCGCAGCTCTTCTTCATCATCTTTGGTGCCCTAAAGGACTTCGCCGAGCTTTCGTCGGCTTCCCTATCGTCAACGACCCCTCTCCGACCATCTTCCACCATCACAGGATCCTTTTCTGAGTCTTCGTAGACTTTGCTGTCTTCGGTTGTTTCGCCACTGCCATCGGCTCAAAGGATGTCGTCGTCGCCGCTTATCGACCATCATCACACCTGGTGCCGCCCTCGTCGCCAGCTGAGCTTGATCTGCCGTCGTCGCCGGCTGAGCACAGGGAAGGGGAGGAATTTTAGGGATTGGGTGAGTTTAAGTAAACTCGATCCCAATCAACTAAACCCGATAGGGTTTAAGGGGGAAGTCGGGTCGGATTCACTGATCCCACCCGTGTCATCACCAACCCGACTCGTGGCACGTCATTGCTGACGTCAGCGAGTGAGTTGACTCAGTACATTGTTCCGAGCGAATTAACTCAGTCCATCAATAGTTCAATGCTTTTGAAGACCATTCTGGGCTCGTTTCAAACCTGAATCGAGCCCTGTTCGAAGCAGCAGATTCGTGACGCAACAGTCAAGTTCAGATTTGGGCTTCGGTTGCCTCTCAGATAATTTTTTGAAAGTTCTGTTTAGTTATTCTTACCATTTAATTGAGATAGTAGCTATTTCAATCTGTCGTAAGGTAGAATCTGTTGACTGTTGTCACTAAATAGTGAGTTGTTTGATTTTGGCCTTGAGTGGTAACCTGACTTGATATTAACTGTGCAACTAATTAGTTTGAATTTGTGATCACTTGACTTAATTTGGAATTAACTGTGTTAGCACGTATATTTTGTCAATGTCTTTACATTATATTTTCTTAATTATGTGTTAATCTACATAGGCTAAAGTTGGTATTATTTATTATTGATCTAATATTCGACTCCTCTCGCATTACATACATCTCATTTTAGGACAATTTGCATTTAGGATCAGCTAGGATCTTGTATGCTTATTAGAAGTGGTAGAACTTTTTCTGTAGGAGAAATTTCGGCACCATGGACCCTAACATTCTGGATACACTTAACACACTCATTGCTAAGATAGAAAAGATGAACCAACTACTGCAAGAAGTTAGGGACCAGGTTGATGTCAATTATAGGAATCTAGGTCCCGACTTGATAGGTTGAAACAATCGCAGGAGAGCCACAGGGGAGGAAAATTCTCGAAACGACAGTAGTTCACCAAGCGAGAGGGAGCTCAACCCTGCAATATAGATGACGTTGATGCCCAATATATCAAGAGCGTTAAAGTCGATGCTTCTTCCTTCGACGGGCGCTTGGACCCTCAGGTTTATATAGACTGGCAGTTGGCTATGCACCGCTATTTCCGTTGGCATGACATGTCTGAGTCTAAAAAAATTCGATTTGCTGTGATGAAACTAACGGGACTAGCTGGACAATATTGGAAAAATCTTGAGAGGATAATGAGGTACAGAAGGGAAGACTCAGTAGAGACTTGGAAAGGCATGAAAGAGAAGTTTATGTTGAAGTATGTTCTACCATCATTCAGTCAGCAATTACTGGACAAGTGGAATCGATAGACTCAGGGGAACAAGTCAGCCACCGATTACATTGCTAAGTTTGATGAATATTTGAATCGGTGCGGAGCAATCGAGTTAGAGTCTCTCGAACAGACCCTATCTAGGTTTAGGTTCGGTCTTAGGGATTACTGCCAAGAGCTCATCGCTCGAGACATCACGACTCCAGAGTAGGCATATCAGCTAGTCACCGACTCAGATGAGTCTAGAGGATTCTATTTTCACCAAACTGATTTTAGGCATAACTCTAAAACCGCCACTACTAGCAAGCCAAGGTTTAGCCGATCTTTTCCTATCCCGAGTAAACCTGCCTCCAGTTCCTCTAGTGTCAAACCAGCAGGTCTTTCTGGTGCAAAACTAAACACCTCCGAGAGGAGAACGATTAGTGAATTAGGGAAGGTCAACCCACGAACCTAATGCTATATGTGTCAAGGGTATGGATACCTTGCCAGCCAGTTCCCGAGTCAAACCAAAACCCTCTTCGTGGAAGTTCCCATTGAAGATATAGAAGAAAAAGAGGATGATAGAGAAGTGGTTGTGTACCAATAAGATGATGACTCGGATGCCTCTATCGAAGAGTATGAATTCAATGGGTGCACCAGAACTGTGGAAGTGACGAACCTATCTTCTAGTGTAGGCTGAGCCCAATTAGGAGTGGTTAGGTGCACCTTAGCCTAGCCTGAGCCACTCAACGACTAGAGAAGGACTGTCATATTTCAAACTTGTACAAAAATTGAAACAAGAGTTGCAAAGTGATAGTGGATAATGACAGTTGCATCAACGCCGTTGCGTCGAAATTAATCACCACCTTGGGGATGAGACCGGTGAAGCATCCAAACCCCTACAAGGTCGCATGTATCGACGTTACATCCATAAATGTTCAGGAGAGATGTCAAATTCTTATCAGTTTGCCACATATACAGATAATGTGTGGTGTGACATACTCTCCGTGGATATTGATCATATTATTTTGGGTCGACCATGGCTGTTCGACTTGGATGTGACCATATATGGGCATACCAACTAATGCTCGTTCGTCCATAACGGCAAAAGGGTGAAGCTAATGCTGAATCAACCGAAACCACCAACCCGAGAAAAAAAGATTGACAAAGGTAACGAAAAAATGGATGTTCTAACTTCTGGAAAGAAGAGTGATAAGGGTAAAGGTAAGATGTAATGAATTTGATTAGTCATGATCAAATTGAAAAGAGTTTGAATGATGGTTCTACTTGTTATGCACTTGTGGCTCGAGAGGCTGAGCGAAAGATTGAATTGCAGATCCCTGGGCACATTAAACCAATCCTGGAGTTTTCCAAAATCCTCCCACAAGATCTGCCAAGTGAGTTGTCTTTCATGCGAGACATTTAACATGCTATTGACTTAGTTTCAGGAGCAACTTTGTCAAACTTGCCTCTCTACAGAATGAACCCTACTGAACATGCGGAGTTACAACGGCAGGTAGAATAGTTACTTGACAAGGGGTTCATCAAAGAAAGTTTTAGCCCGTGTGCAGTTCCCGCACTTTAAGCGCCAAAGAAGGATGGTACATGGCATATGTGTGTGGATAACCGCGCAATTAATAAGATCATCGTCAAGTATCGTTTCTCCATTCCCCGTCTTGATGATATGCTGGATCTGATGTCAGGTGCCACAATCTTCTCTAAGATTGATCTTAAGAGTGGGTACCACCAAATTAGAATCCGGCCAGGGGACGAATGAAAAACTGCACTTAAAACTAAAGATGGACTGTATGAATGGTTGGTTATGCCCTTTGGACTGTCCAATACTTCTAGCACCTTCATGAGAGTGATGACTCAATTGTTTCGGCCATTTATCGGTAAATTCATAGTGGTATACTTTGATGATATACTGATTCACATTCAAACTTAGGAGCAACATGTGGGCCATCTGAGGCAAGTCTTCCGCACACTCCAAGTTGAGAAGTTTTATGCAAACCCAAAGAAGTGTGCTTTCTGTACAAATAGGGTTGTCTTCCTAGGTTTCATGGTTTCATTCGAGGGAGTTTTCGCGGACCCTGAGAAAGTGAAAGTAATCACCGAGTGGCCACAACCCCGAACGATTAAGAAAGTCAGGAGTTTTCACGGGTTAACCCCTTTCTACCGTCGGTTCATAAAGAACTTTAGTGCTATTATGACACCTATAACCGACTGTTTGAAGAGTAAGGGATTCCAGTGGACTTCTGCCGCCACTAAGGCTTTTACAGAAATTAAGAGGATGACCGAAGCTCCTGTTATGCGTCTCCTTGACTTTTTGAAGGCATTTGAAGTAACATGTGACGCATCGAGACTGGTAATAGGTGGTATGCTGAGTCAGGAAAATCATTTCGTTGCTTATTTCAATGAAAAATTAAATTACGCATGACAGCGATACTCTACGTATGACAAGGAATTTTTTACAGTTGTGCAGGCTTTGCGTTACTGGAGGCATTATCTGTTACCTGCAGGAGTTCGTGTTGTATTCGGATCATGAAGCACTGAAGTACCTCAACTTCCAGAAGAGGCTAAATGCGAGACACAACAAATGGGTAGAATTCCTCCAGGATTACACATTTGTTCTCAAACGCAAGGCGGGAGTTGAAAATAAGGTCGCTGATGCAATCAGCTGGCGTGTAATGATTTTGGTAGTTATGAGTGCAGAAGTGACTGGGTTTGAGAGATCGAGGGAGGAGAATGATTCATGTCCCGACTTTGGAAAAATTTACGTCACTTTACGGGACGACTCCGTTCGTAAAATGGATGGCTTTCTGTTATAAGACGGTTATCTATTCAGATTCCGTAAGGTATGTATTCCCCATACATGTCTTAGGGATTTTATCTCTTGGGAAATACATGCTGGAGGTCTAGCTGGACATTTCGGTCAGAACAAGACAATTGAGGTTGTTGAACACCGATTCTACTGGCTGAGCTTGAAAAAAGATGTTGCTAAGATCGTTGGCCAGTGTCAGACGTGTCAACTGGCCATGTAATAAAAGCAGATTGCCAGACCTTACACTCCTCTCCTTGTGCCCAATTGCCCTTGGCAAGACGTGAGCCTAGATTTCATACTAGGGTTACTAAAAACTCTAAAACGTACGATTCTATCCTAGTAGTAGTTGACCGTTTCTCTAAAATGGCTCACTTCATCTCGTGCTCCAAAACCTCCGATGCGTCTCGAGTAGCTGTCTTGTTATTTGATAATGTCGTCAAGTTGCATGGGTTACCTAAAACTATGGTGTTCGATAGGGACGTTAAGTTTGTTTGTTAATTCTGGCAAACACTTTGGCACAAGATGGGCACCAAACTGAAGTTCTCGACAACTTTTCATTCACAAATGGATGGCCAAACTGAGGTAGTAAACAGGACTCTAGGAAATCTCCTTAGGTGTCTTGTTGGGGAAAATTTGAAAACTTGGGATCTCATTTTGCCTATGACTGAATTTACATACAATGATTCTGTCAATAGGATTATGAGTCTTAGTCCTTTTGAAATAGAGTAACTAGCTTTAAATTTAGACAGCCAGTTGATTTAATTCCTATGGCTCATTATCATTCTAGAGTATCAGACTCTGTATCAGCATTTGCATCTCATATACGTGCACTACATGAGGAGATCAGAGAGAAGATAATGAAAAATAATGCTAATTATAAAGCTTTTGCAGATTTACATCGTAGATTAAGAACATTCAATGTCGATGATTATGTGATGATCCGCATGAGACCCGAGCGGTTTTCTCTGGAAACCGCGAAGAAATTACACGCGTGAAGCGCATGGTCATTCCAAATCCTCAAGAAAATCAATCAAATGCTTATGTGGTGGATCTCCTATCGGACTTTGGCATCAGTTGCACTTTTAATGTAGAGGACTTGGTTCCATATAGAGGTACCTTTGATACCCATTTGATCCCTTCGTGGATGAGCCTACCCAGGACCTTCTTTTTGAGAGCCCCCATTACCTCCACTTTCTCCTAAACTACCTCATGCAACAGAAAACATAGATTCTATCTTGGATGAGTAGATTGTCTCTACTAGAGACGGTGGGACGCGACACATCTCATTAAAGTGAAAGTGAAGATCTGATTCAGAAAATTCTTGGATTACCGAGGAGGACTTCCGGCATCTTGATCCCGACTTATTGGAGCGCTATCAGAGTCAGCAGCAGATTCCCCCCCACACTCGACGGAATCGAGTTCTTCCCACCCGGAGGGAACTGATGAGGACATCACGCCGGTTAGGGCCGATTCGATCGAGTCTATTTCAGGAAGCGGCGTAATGCAGTTCTTTAGTTTTAGCCTAGTTTTATTTTAGACTTGTTTTATGTCATTTAGTTGATGTAGTAGGTGTTCTTTTTGTGGGCGTTTAGTACCACATCGGTTATTTCCTAGAAGTCCCTTTTTGTAAAGCCTATAAAAGGCCCCTTGACCATTTCATTGGATTATTGAATGATTAAAACTTTCCTCAAATATCCAGTTAAATTCCTGAGTTTATTTGCTCTCGAGTTTTCGGTGAGAGGCCTGCGTAAGGGGTGAAAACCCGAAATTCTATTATGTTTTAAATTTCAAATTTTAGTTACAATTTGTAGGTGATTTCGATTCAGACCGATATTACATTACCTATTTATTGAGTTGAGCATCTTTGTATAGGCTCTTACAAAGTGAACTTCCTCATGACATCCGATGTGGGGATAACTTTCATAATAAAAGAAAAAGCTAAATTCAAAATAGACTAAGACATAAAAAGATAACTAGCACTGGTGTGATGTCCCCATCACCCTCTGTGGCGGAAATATTGTTTTAACCTTTTTCACCAGTGTATTTTCTTTTATTTTATCAAGCATTTTGTGGGGACCTATCCCACTTACGCTCGAAGCTGTCAAAGATTTAAGGGGGCTGTTTGATTTTCTTATGGAGGAAAAAGAAGTATGTATACAAACCTGGATGTAGGTTAACTTCCAATGAAGCCTTGCTAGTTGCTTTTCATATATCAATTTAGGGAAAATCTGAGAAAGCAGGTTTTAGAAAGAGAAATCCTTTCTTTTCAATGAATCCTGAAATCAGGATACCACACCTTGATTTCAGAAAATTCAAGGGCATCCAGATATGACACCATGGCTTCATTTTACATATCGATATCCTTCTTATTTTCTATTTTGTTTTGTGGTATGAGAGTGGGACTTAGTGATCTTGGCTATATCAAGTGCATGTATCACCATTAATAACCGATCTACCTTTTTATTATTGACAATCCCATACATGCATAATCATGTATATAGCACCTTGGCTCTCTGACCACCAGACAAGCATGCCACCCTAAAGCTATGAGTTGCACTCCCACATTCTCAGCAAGCATTCCCTTTCCAACTCCTTTATACTTTTTTTTAAATTTATTGGAAAAAGGTCTCAGGCCGAGCACAAAGCACACAGATACACCCTGGCACTAAAGCCCAAAACACAAACACAACATATACTGGTGCAAAAATTAAAATAACAACAAAAGCCCAACCATGATTAGCGAGCACAAAATTGAACCCTTAGCAGCCCAAGACATAGTTGTGACACCTCACGCCACCGAGTGCTCAACACGTGATTTAAAAGCAGAGTAAAGGGGACATCTGATACACCACCTTAGTTTTTACCATAGATACGGTCGAAGTGAGTTGTGACATGTGGCTCATATTCTCTGGAGGATTGCACTCACGCATGCTGCATGGCCACGCTGCACAGAGCAACCACCATCGCTCCTTGTCGAGGCCAACATCACTAGTAGTCGTAGTTGTGTCGTGAGGAAATTGTAGGCCACATAATCACATGGAGAAGAGTCAACATCGCCAGGAAACTCGTGTGACTAGAGTAGCCTGCAAACTTGTTGGCTTTAGCCTGATATGATTGTCAGAGAGTCGAAGAGAAGAACCATATACGTCACATAGACATTTAGTATCAAATTTCTGGTTGCACACATCATCTGCCGGAGATGAGTAAAGCGCCAAGTTTCTCTTTCGGAATTCAGTGGCTGTATACACTGGATGTTGAGAGGAAGCAATCACCTACACCAACGTGGACTTTAGCACTGGGTTGGATACGTTGGGTGCTTGGGAAGGAGTTTTTGTTGCTGCATTTTGAATCAAACACAGCTTGCCCCCATGCCTCGCGGGGAACTCACCGAGCGATGCGAGGGCGTAGACATCGAGGGAGGAGAGCGTGGAGGAGAGCAAGGTTGTCCTATCCTTTGCTGATAAAGGAGAGGGGAGGGTGGAGAGGAGTGGGGTTGCTCCATCCTCTAATATGCCATGAGGACTAGAGAGGAGAAAGTGGAGGAAAGCAAGAGTGCTTTATTTTTCGAGCACTGTTGTAAGACGAGGCTAAGGGGTGGGTGGGATGGGGACATGCTGGACAGTGGGTCCATGGTAGATAATGGTATCAAGAGAGGAGTGAGAAGTGAAAACTTTGGGCCACTCAAATCTTTTATTCAAGTTGTTATACATAGTTCATCCAATTTGGGTTTTCCATGAAAGGGAAAAAAATCCAAGTGGCCATCATTTTGCTCAAAAAAATGTTTGGAAAATGAAGTGTACAACCCATATAGTTTGATGACCTCGTGCCACAGGCTATTTTCTTGTCACATTACCATGTATTATTTGAAATTCAAATTGCTTGACACTTGCACCCTCGCATGGGGGGTTGGGAAGAGATGAGAAAAGTAAAAAGTACCTGTTGTCACTTTGACCTCCTTCACCTCATTTGGTTTAAAATCACCCTTCACCTCCTTGTTTTGTTTTTCTAAATTTCAACATGTCAATCCAAATCCTAAAAGTGCATCCGTGTGTGGAGACAAGTGATGAAATGACTGGGAACAGTAGGTAGGGTGTCCCGAGATCATAGATTACAAAAATAAGCAACCTTTAACAAATCTAGATATGGAATTCCCTTAGAATAGAAGAGGAACTGTGAGCCCGTGATGCAATTAGCTGAAACTACACGGTAATGATCTTACTACAAGGAATATTTTGTTATATGTCTAACCAATATACCATTCTCTAAGTTATGTCGGAAAAATGTAACGGAAGCTGACGTTTTGACAAGCTTAGTCAAAGTGTCCATATTTTGGCCTTTTTTTAAGTACTTCTATGTTAAAACAAATTTATTATCAAGGTCAATTTCTTTTGCTTTGTTGCTATTATTTTTCCGCGAGCTTAATGGGGTAATTACAACTCTTTGAGTCCTTTAGGGGCAGGTGAGAGGGTTGGGGGGTTAATGATTGTCTGTGTTGGTTTATAGGATAATTTCTATATATAAGGAGAAAACCGGGACTCAAAGTGAAGGAGCCATTCTTGAGCTTTTCTCTTCCACATTTTATTTCATCTTCTTTATTCAGTTCAATTCTTGCTGGTTGAAATGTAGTGATTGGTCCTTTTATCCTTATATGATATGCTCTATTAGGATGCTACTGGTTCAGGGGAGTTGTATCTGTGGCAGGTCTTTTATTTTGGCTGCTTGCACAAATCAGATCTGTTGCAGCAGTGGCTACGTGTCTTCTCTCAATATATATTTGAAAATTGTTTGTTTTGGGAATAAGCCATGTGCAATAAAGGGAAGAATTTGGAAATAATGGATCTTTGGAGACAACTATTCTCTGCCTTTTGAGATCTGGCACCATCTTTGTGTCGGTAGCTAAATGAAAGAACTCTCCCCAGGACAATGTCTCTTATCCACTGAAATCCAAGTAGCACACAACTAGACTTGAAGACATGGCCAATTGTAGCATTTCAATAATTCAATTCACCTAGAATTAGAAAGGAGTTCAAAAGATTGGGTAGGAATTCTGGAGGATGCCTTCTAAAATGGCTTATTCAATTTTTGTTTGGTTTAATTAGAGGCCATCTCCATATCCGGCTAGTAGCCACTAACTTACTCCCCTGTTTTCTTACTTTTTCTGAAAAGATAAAGTTCAAATAGTTATAATTTCATAGCCATCTAAAAAGAAACATGCTATCAATAAAGAAAATAAAATAAATCTGTTATATATAGTTATTTTTATTACTGAATTATTTTCGAATTCCCACATCTTACTATTGTATATATGCAGTTCAAAATACCATTTTATTAACTATTTTTCATGGATGAAATGAAATCCATCCACTTCAAAGTCCCTTGTGCCTAGAACTTTCATGAAAATCAGCATATTTTGTCTCGGCTGAAGGTGTGGAATATGTCCTGGGAAGGGGAATTGGAATCATTAACAACCCTTCAATGCACTTGAAATAAAATAGATAAAAAGATATATGAAAAGAAAGGAAGATCATGAGAAATATGGTTCTCAACATTTTTCTCCAATATTTTGCAATATACGATAGGAAAATGAACACCATCAGGTAGAAAATGAACATATAAAAACCCTTCTTTGATAATATTAACATTCAGTGACACTTTGGGAAGACTAAGGACATAGAGCTGGAAATCAACCCTCCATTTTGATCTACATGGTAAAGTTCATACCTTATCACAAATGAATATTGTAAAATGGTTGTGTTTCCAAGAATTACTTTGTTGGAATGAGTTAAATTTTCTTATTGTCATTTAAATGTGAAGGAACATGAGTGGATATAGGAAACTAAGCAAGTCAAGCAATAGTATTGCATGATGTCTTTACATTATACTCAAGTATCTCAAATAGCTGTGGTTCAAGTTAAAACTATGGCTATATATTTTTTCACTGGTATCATCCTAACCTATATATATCTACAGACACACACAACACACGCGCGCGCGTCCGTGAGCATATGTCATTCAATGAACACACACACATGTATGCATCATTCAGGTATGGATAAATAGCTCTTCCCATATATGATCTAACTTTAGGTTGTTAGCTTTGGATATTGATACCTTTTTTCTTTTGTCTATTCCGAAAATGTGCCTTTTGTCATTTGCTTGTAAATTATTATATGAAAGGAGAGAAAAAAATGTTTGGGCCTCTTTATGATCACTGATGATCTAATGAATCTATTAGGAGTTTGCAAGTCAAGCATTTGACAGGTGCTTTGGTTTCTAAATTGGTATATAATGGTGTTGTGTTAAGTAGCTGGAGTGAAGCACGATCATTTCAAAAAGACTGTCAGTTAGTAGTCTGCATGTATCATTCAATGAACGCACACGCATGTATGTACCATTCAGAGCACGGGAAATAGCTCTTCCCGAAGTACGATCTGACTTTAGGTTGTTAGCCTTGGGTTGTAATGCCAATATACCATCGATATTTTTTTTGTGTCTACTAAGAAAACACATTTTGGCATTGCTCAAGTCAAGCAATTGACAGGTGCGTTGGTTTCTATATTGGTACATAATGGTGATGTGTGAAGTAGCTACCATATAACCAGTACTAGCTGGATTCAAAAAGACAAAAATAAGATTTAAGATTGATGGTGAATTTCAGATGGTAGATCCATGCTTTTTCTGCAAGGGGTTTTAATACGACAAATGAAATCGGATTGAAGAAATCACGGTAATTGTTTATATTTATTCGAAATTCTTCATATTATTTTCTTTTCTAATTCAAGATAAACTTAGTTTGCACTAGTCTTTATCATGGCCAGGTTGCATGTTACATTTTATTCTGAAATGAAGCCTGGGGGATACTAGGAGATTAAACTTCACCAGAGGAACAGTATGCTAGGCAGTGAAGTGGATATCTGATTGTAGGATTCTTATAGAGATGGAGGTGCTATCAGGATGTTTGGTGAAAGTGGGGATTATTACTGGATTGAGTCCAGTTAAATAATTTAATATGATCTGGAGGTATGTCTAGTATCAAATTCATTGGTGGGTAGACTTTTTAGGGTGTAAGAACAATATTATATTTTTTAGTGTTATATAGATTTGAAAGTTGAAGGATTAGGATTAAAAAAAAAAAATCTAAATATTCATTGTTTGGTTCAAATAGTTATGAAGTTAAAATAAGAAGCAACCATGTACTTAGACAAGATAAATCATGAAATTTGAAATTTCTATTCAAATAGAAATTTTAAATTTCGTGATTTTAGAAGATTTTCATACCTCTTTGTCTATCCATATACTCGCCTGAAAAATGTCGTGAATTATTATTATTATTTTTCAAAATCCACATAAAATCACGTATTTTTGTGATTTTATTAGATATCCAAACACACCCTTAATGTCTCAAGACTTTTATTAAGCTCTAAATGAGTTGAAGAATTTTTCAATTGATGATGTGAATTCATTGTGATATAATGAGAAGTTTGGTAACCATTATGGCCAAAAATCATAATAGGTAGAACTTAAACTAGGTAGGCTCACTTCTTTTTCTTTTTCTTTTCCTTTCATTTTTTTTCTATAGAGATACTCAGGACAAGTGGCTTGCGGTCCATGCCATTTGTCTCTTCCCTTTGGGTGGATAGGAGGGGTGCCTTGGATATGTTACTGCTTCTTTTCTATTCCTCTTCCACCAATCGGAAAGCAATGGTCAGCTGACCACTGGTCTGACTATCATTACTGTTTCTGGTGATGGTGGGTGGGGTTGTCATATGGGTTCATGATAAGAGTTATTTGGTTAGGTGTAATTACAATTTTACATGTAATGTGTCATGTATGTGGATGGAAAGTTGAATTCAAGGGTAGCTCCACTTAACCACTATATGACCAGTTGTACTTGGATTCAGAAAGAAGAAAATAAGGTTTAAGATTGTCAGGTAACATAGATTCTACACTCTGGGGATGGTAGATCCATCCTCTTTCTGTAAAGGAGTTAAGGTAAAGTTATATAACATAGTGAAGAACTCACAAAAATTCTTTAGATTTATGTTCTTGATTTGAGGATAATTAGTTAGCACTTTTCAGGTCTTTATCCACAAGCATGGTACTTATTATAATTTATGTCCACTGAAATGAAATAAAATCAGGAATACTACAACAACAACTAAGCCATATGAAATTTTATGCTAGGCACTGAAGTGGGCATCTGACTGTAACCGTCTTGACGAGATGGAGGTGCTGTCTGGATTTTTCGTGAAAGTCAGGAGCTTTATCACATGATTTAGCCTGGTCAAACAATTTGATAAGGTCTTTAGGCATGTTTTAGCATACAATTCATTGGTAGGTAAATTATCTGAGGTTGTAAAGAGTGTAGTAAATTGTTATTAAATAAAATTTTGGTCATAAGTCCGGGAGGGTCAGTAAATGTTTTATTGGCACGACAATGTTGGAAAGAGTTTTCAAACCACTATAGTTGAATTATGATAATAGGTAGAACATAGAGAATGGGCAGTCTCTTTTTGCTTCTTTTCTCTCTCTCTCTCTCTCTCTCTCTCTCTCTCTCTCTCTCTCTCTCTCTCTCTCTCATCCACCACACAAATTTATGAAAACAAAAACAAAAACTTGATTTGTTTATGTAAACCAAAATTTCAAATGTCATATATTTTTCAAACCAATGAGCATCAGCTAATAAGATATCATAAAACTTATTTACTACATCAATTGTGAAAAAGGTCATGTCAGAATGGTCATAATATTTTTTCCTTTTAGGGAATTTAATTTTCTTTTACTTTCTCTGAAGCTGACGATTCAAAATTTTCAATACCCCTTATATCAAATCACCAAAACTACCAATCCTTGAGAGAGTAGTCGATATCGATGTGTCTGTCTTGATACTGAGATTTCAAACTTTGGCAAGCGTGCTTTTACTTTTTAAGTAAAAGGGATTCTTATTTCATAAAAAAAAACTATAGGTTGTCATCGCCATCATCTGGCATCATCTAAGCCTTCTCCATCTAAAGGCGGTAGCTATGGAGCAAGAAGGGTGCATGAAATATTTTTGATAAAATTTAAAAAATATCTTAAATTGGTGCCAAACTGTGGACAAAAGAATGGTTAGACATAAATCTTACTAGACTAGCATGCTACAAACTTATATTATTGTCATGCAATTTAACCTTGCCCAACTAAGGAGCAATCCATCATAAATTCTCCTAAGACTAAGAAAGAGTTGGCTTAGGCTGATGGAAGGATGACAGATTTGCTATTAGGAAGTAGAAAACCCAAGGCACTGATACAGCACATTGCAATGGGGTTGTCCATGGTGAAACAGTTCCATATCCATGGAAGTTTAACCAAAATTTATGACCAGCTGTCAACCTTTTGTCAAAACTTTGAGTTGGTGCCAGCTTACTGGTGAAGTGAAGAATAAGTGAGAGTCTTGTAAAGTCCTGCAATGCCAGTTAGCTAGCAGGGAATCCTATCAAATTGGTCACTCAGTCATTTTAAGCCAATGCAACCAAGAAGCAAGCCCTCAAAATTGCTTGGATTAAGAACAAGTCTAGGAGAACAGGAAAGATTATATATGGTATCTTATTCACAGGGAGATGTTCTCAATTTTTGTTCTCATTATGTCAGTTGTGTCGATACACATTGCTTCTCATCATCACGTATTAACTTACTGCTGTGACCGGTTATTGGGTTAATACATATTGCCACACTTGCCTTTCTGTCTAGGCCTTTAACAATCTGTAACATGTGATAGATACACTTTTATGGAAAGCTTGAAGGACTACAATATCCACAGGTTACTTATAACTTTAGCAATTAAAGTCACTACTTCAAATCATGGCCTCACTTTATAAGTGCTGATCCAAAATTCGAGAACCATGATCATGTTGTCTGAGTATATTGTACCCATAATTACTAAGACAATGAGCCGAAGTTTCATAATGATGGAGTTAGGTTGTCAACAAGACAGTGGGTTGGGGATTATTTGGATTGACTTATTTTTTATTTGTAGGAGAGGGGGTATCTTTTGATTGAGTGGTAGTATAGTTAAAACTGATTGCTCTATAGCTAATCTATGAGGAGTAACTTGTTGAGAAGGCTAGTGACCTTTATGACAATAAATGATAGAACAAAGACTATGTCAGAAGATTATGCTTTTTAGCAGTTTTTTCCTTGTCTTATTTGTGTATTCTCTCTTTGATATGATAGTGACTAGATTCCAAACAGAACTCTAATATTAAGCTACAGCTTTATTGTTTCAAAACTTAATTTTATCCCCTTCATAAAACAATATCTTTGTAGATATAGAGAAAAAATTATGCAGGCTTCTCTTCTAGAACTACTCCTAGAACTACTTATTAACCAGCTCCACTGCGTTCACTACTGACAAAACGAACTTTTAACAGTCTGGTTTCTCTCTTGCAACTTAACACTAGGAAAAGGGGCATTTCCCCCCATGGTAACTTGGCTACTTGAAGCCACTATGTTTGTTTTATATTATTATTCAGATTCTTCTACTCGTTTGACAACTGACGTTGATACTTTCAAGAGTTTGCATGATGTTGACCGTTAGTCAAATTCTTCTACTTGGTTGGCTAATTGATTTTGGCATCCATATTGATCTTTTGATTTATTCGTCAAAATCCATTCTCAAAATGAAGAATCTGGGTTCTTTAGAAGAAACTCCTAAAATTTATGATCTAAATTATTAAGAATAAAAACAAGTATAGGTTGGTATCTTTTCAATAGGTTGCCATGATGACATGATGTTGAAAATGTTGGTCAAATTCTTCTACTTGTTGGCTGATGTTAACAGTCATACTGAATCTTGTTTTATTCTTCATGATTGTTCTTAAAATGCTGAACCTGAGTTATTTAGGGGGACCCTAAATATGATATAAATTCTGAAGAATCCACCACCTTCTCTGAAGAATAGTCAAGCTCTTTTCTTCCCCTATCTCTAAAGCACATGTTGGAATTTGAGAACTGTAGAAATGGCATGGAACATATGGTTTTTTGACAAAGGTCCTAATATGTTCCTCTTGGTTTTGTTTACGAGATTTGGATCTTAACCATTTCATGAACTATAACTACCATATGCTTGCTTGTGTTTCTTTCACATATATTGATTTTAATTTCATATTATTTTATACAATTATCCATCACGATACAAAAGCTTGAGTGTAGATTCCTGTTCCAGCAATATAGCTTTTTTGGTTTCGAACAAGTAAACCATGTCCTTTGGGAATCCATTAAAGCTGAAAATAACTTCATAATCCGAGTTTGTATTTTTCACTGTAGTTAGTACTGTGTGATTATTCTCATTTAGTGGAGATATAGATATTACTATTGTCATGAATGAGAAACTACAATTGGTCATATAGCTAGGTTATCTTCCAGACTGAAAACACGTCACTTTGGACTCTGTTGGATTTAATACTTAAGCCTCATAATCCTTAAACTATTGTTAACCATGGAGTTTACCAAATATATGAAGCTAATTGTAGGTAATTTAATACATCACCTACTTTTGACATGAAACTATATGCTTCCTACCTTATACATTCCTATATTATATATATTCCTGTTATTGAGTGCAACCTTATTTTAGCATGATTTGTTCCGACTAGCTGATCAGCAATTGAGATTAACTTTGAAAACAGCATTAACTTTCTTTCAGCTTACTTTTCTCCATCTAATTTTTATTTATTATTATTATTTTTTTTACTTTTGCAGGATCAAGTACTGTTGTGTGTCAAGACTAGATGAGAGCTCTTACAACAATTATCCGGTATGAGAGGCAACTGTGGGAAAGAAAACGTTTATCAGGATAATCTTATACTTGTACCATAATGATACTAGGTTCCAACTTGCAGGGTCTCATTATTGTGATTCTAACAGCTAGAGCTTTACTTCCAATTTTAACTGTTAAGAGCATGTTGTTATGCACCTCTGTGAATGTTTTATATTGATTCTGGAGCATCAATATTCCTTGTATAGATATTTACAATCAGCTGTGGTACGTCTGAATTTTATGACGATTGTTTCAACTAATTGCTTGGGTTTTCCTAAACATGCCTTGATTCTCTCAGCACACAGGCGAGGGATGGCGCGACGAGTTCAAATGCTTTTACAGAGATACAAAAACAGTCGAAAAGGTAAAATTTCTACAGCTCAGTCTCACACAAAGTTACCTGCACACACCATAATACAGTTAGATAAACGGGATAATTTCTCAACCATGATTGAAGGCATTAGTTTTGGCATCACTAAATCCCACTGAAAATTTAAGTGACTTGACTGCACCAAACGGGCCTGAGTGGCCCTTTGCCCCCTTACTCTTCTGCCATCATGAAGCTAGGCAACAAATGCAATCAGCCACCATGAGAGAGCAACATTGGAATGAATAATCAATGGTACTTGTCTTTTCACTGATTTTTTTTTTTTTTTCCCCCCTTGATTTCTCTCTTGCACTTGTAGTGGAGAGGTAAAGTTCAGAGTGTTTCCTTTCTTTTCTCATCCAATCCAATCCCCCCCATCATCAGAGCGACACAAAGCTCATGCAGGATGTGACTGCTAATAGACTCACTTGTCCCTCAATCATTGTATTCATATATTGTTTCTTCTGCTCATAAAACATCTCATGCCATTTTGATCCTCTGTTGCAAGAAGCATGTTTAGAAACAAATTTGAGACTGTAAGATTTAATTTCACAAGTGCTAGAATTGTTGTACCCCAAATGCAGTAAAAGGTTAAAAGTGACTGACTGGCTGTAGTTAAAACTTTAAACACTGGTACAATCACAAGAATCAAGGTACAGGAGCCTCTATTTTTTTTAGTTCACCAAGAATAGGCTGGCCTTCTTAGAATCTTAGGTACATAGGAGAGAACAAAAACTTTATGTGGCAGGTACGAACCATTGACCTCTGCAAAATGTTATCTCTAATAATCCTAACCAAAACCTAAATCCTAGGTTGGGCTTAGTTCTAGCATTAGTGATGCTCAACAACCCACGCAATCTGCTTCAACAATGGTATCAACAACAAAGCCTTTTATATCAGATATTTAGGCCAGATACATGAATCCTTTTCTTCTAGCTTTATTTTTAATCATCTTCTCAATTAAATGAAGCACTATAATGTCATTCTCAATCGTCTTCATGCAAGTTTGTTTCGCTTTAATCTTTATTTTCTTTATTGACTATGATCATATCACTCTCTTAACCCTAGTATTTTCTATGCTTTGTTGCACATGTTCAAGCTGTCTCCATCACTTTTTTTCAGCAACTTCTAACTTCATTACTCTGCTATTTCATCATGCAATGATTCACCTCGCACTCGGGAAAGACCCAACAAAAGGAAGGTGCTTTCTATGATCTATATGCAGTGTAAATATTTATATATATGAACTGCTGCAAGAGGGTCACTTAAAATTGAATCATCTCCATGGTGGAAACAAATAGAGAATAGAAAAGAATGGAGACAAGAATCAGCAATCATGTTATAACAAAACAAAGTGTTTGTGGAAATGCCAATTAGTGGTTGCCAGCACTAATTGACAATTTCCCCAGCCTCATGATGTGCACAAGGTCCCCCACAGTATTTTAATGGCTGGCGAAGGTTAGGAGAAGGTATAGAACTTTGTTCAGTTATGGTGACTTTTGTGTGAGATAAGTTATCTAATACTTTGTGATGGTACCATGAGAATAACATGTGTTAGTTGTCCATGCTACTTACTACATACAAAGTTCATGTGACACTCTTGGTTGTCCATGAACAGCTAATGGAATAAAAATTAGTAGGTGGTAATACAATATGCCAGCAGGATTTCAGGTGACAGTTCTTATTTTAGTTTTATTTTTTTGCATTTAGTATCAAAAAGTAGATCCAAGTGAGAAAAATAACCTTCACTTTGAGAGAACCGGGGACATTCAAACATGTCGGTATAATCTTCTTTCTTTCTTTTTTCTCTGACAGAGAGTAAGGGGGGTTCGTTTTACTAAAGAGAAGATAATAAAATTCTATGGAAAAACCCTTCAAAATACTTAACCTCAGAAGTAGAAGGAATCATTTTACATATTCTAATTTCAAGCTGATTTATTTTTATACCCATTTATTTTCAAAATTGCTCCTGCCCAATAAATTCCAAACTGGATTCCATTTTATACCTATACGTGTATTCATGTATGATAAATGTAGTCATTTGTAATGAAAAAATGCTCGTATTTAGAGTACACACTTCATAAACAGATATGTCATACCCTCGTTTGGAGGTATGGCACCTAATCTCTCTCTTGTGAGCTTAATTCAAATGGTATAACTTTTTCTTCATCTTCATTGTTTATAAGAGATTGTGGATACGAATCTCCTCATAAGCCTTGCAGGCTCATTTTGTATTAGTAATTCAATTTCATAACATATAGATGTTACTAGCGGTTCACAAACTAAAATTAATAGACAACAATTCTTTTCTTGAGAGGATTTTATAGGGTTTTCTTTTTTGGGGGTCAAATTAGTGACCATTTTGGAAATTACAAAAACAATGCACAACTTGCATGAAATCTTAAACTAAACTCTAGACTCCAGCATCAAAACCGAAACCTTGATAAAATCTCAATGCTAAACCCTAGGCCCCTCACTCAAAACTTTTTCACCACTTCCCATTCTAGCATGTTACACACAATGGAAATCCCAAGTGGGGAAATGGCATGCAATTGTTGCCAAATCAAGCCCACATGTCTCCCCTTACAATTACAAGGTTTTGATTCTTGGTCGTTTAGCCATCAAATCTGGACAAAGGCCTTCCCTTTTTCTTTTCACAAGATTACAAAATTTTGTTACGGGAGTCCCATCTATGTGTCGGGCGTGAGTGGGCGGTGACTGGTGGCTTGGGCTTCTCCGCGTCTCCGGATGCGCGTAGTTTCTCGAGTCGGGTGCTTCGCTGGAGTGGGCGCAAGTCGTACTGGAGAGAGAGTGGCGTCGCTCTCCTTCGATCCGACCTCCGCCCGAAATAAGCGGGGGCGCGCGGGGCCCCACGCCTCACATGCCCGCATGTGTCGCCAAGGCGCCATCGTCCTCTTCTTTGCCTATAAGACCCTGACATTTGCAGTATTTGCAAAACGAAAAAGTTTTGTTTATTTAGTAACCTCAAAATAATATAAATATTATTTGATTTATTATACACAACTATTTTAGGCATGAAAATTATGATAAGCAACTCTATTTAAATGACCCACCATCATCATCACCAGTATAGTCAGTGTAAATTAATCTTACCATCATATGGTATTGTTCTTGTTTTCTCATATTTACATGCAATTTAGGGGACAAGAGCAGAAACCTTCACACTGTTCAGACTCACACAAACCAAAAGGACTGGCCCAGCTCCCAACCCTCTGTGTCCCTTCTAATTCCAAGCACAATGCTGTATTTATGTCCCCATCTGATCCTGCTGCTGCATTGGATGCATCACAACCCTTCACTTATTTTACTTCCATCAAAAAGCAGTGTTTTTCTCACTTCTATTTTATTTCCCAGTTTCCCAACAATTTAACTGACAACGTCCATTTTCAGTTGTGCACGAAATTCCAGTGTCATGGGAGACCAATCTGCATCGAGGTTCGTTCCAGGGTACTGTATGTATGATTTGCCTGCAAAAAAGGTTTTTTTCCCCCCCTCCAGTGTGTGGCAGAGTGAAAACTGGGAAATGCTTCATGTAGTTTGCATTTAAGAATAATTTGGTTTGAAGGAAGTTGAAGCAATGAAGTATTCATGTTGTGAAATTTCAATAAAATATTATGATTAAAAAGGGTTTTTAACATATAATTTCCTTTGTTTTACTGATAATATAGACAACTTCTCACATTGCTCTTTAATAAAACCAAGTGGTTATACTCTACTTTTGCTGATAATAAATAAAAAAAAACTTGTTACAATAATTGTATTATGCTCATTTGCCAATAAACCAGTCTGCTTTTGTAAATATTTTGAAGGTACTTGATGAGGAGGTTTCTGCAAAATAATTTCTTTTAAAATTTTGTGAAGAACTCGATCCTTACTAATTAATAATTTTCATAAAGTTCTATAAGCTGAGTGATGGCATTAATAATACTGCATATTTTTTTTTGCATTAGGGGGAAAAAACACAAGGATATGTTCTTGGTTATAGTTAAATCGTTGCTGAATAGATAGGAAATTTTATCTAATTTTGAAACATCAAATATCTAGTACAAGGAAGAAAAAAAAACGATATAATTTTTTTTGCAAGATACATATTTATAGTGTTCTTGTTAAAATTTGTAAGCACATGTTTTATGATATACAGTGTCAAGAAAATAATTTTAAAGTTTCCAGCAAGAGGTGAAATAAAAAAAATATATACTTCAAAAATTATGACCTTCATTTTGTGAAGGACCCACATGGTTACTTCTTTGCTTTTATTAAGCTTAGCCCAAGTGGCCTCATCAACCACTACCACTTCAAACAAAAGCCACCTCATTTTTTTATTAACAGTACTAATAGTGCTCATTAGATTATATATTGTGAAAGAGCACAACATAATAAAGAGGTAGGAAAAGAAAGAATAAAAAGTTAAGTTTGGATCAGGTCTATATTCTTCTTGGGATTGGTGTGAGTTTTCAGTTTTTAACCTAACCCTAAAAGCAGCCTTCTCTTCTCCTCTCCCCTCTCCCATCTATAAATAACCCTCTCCATTCTACTCCACTCATTAAGCTTAGCCTACAACTCCTTAGCTTGCAGCTTCTTCTTCTTCTTCTTCTTCTTCTCTCTACCTCTAGATCTTGCTTGTGTATTTTTATGAATGGTTCTCTTTGTGTTTTCCACAGCTTTCTTGAACTGCATACATCCAAACTTCAATTGATGAAGCATATTCAATTGCAGTTCAATAAAGCTGTGGGAAATTACGGGGAGAGACTAAAATTAGCACAGTTATGCATCTTCAAAGGGTGAGTCTTAATTTTCTTGTCTATGAATATTAGTATAACTCTCTCTCTCTCT